>JAWPHD010008314.1:0-116789 GCA_037043455.1 Cyrtodaria siliqua | reverse complement strand
GCATTATCATCAGAAATTTAGCAGAATATTATTCTATCTGTCAACTCAAGCAGAAATAGAATATGACCAATTAACGACTCATACTGTCCAAAGTCCGATACAAATGTAAAATGTGCTCCACGGCACATGGGAAGTAAAATCGACTGCACACATGTTAATATCAGACAAGTATCGTGAGAGATATATTCCTCTATCGTCTAGGTCTTTTATAAAATGTTGACCCTGCAAATGAGTATTAAAATCAGCCATTACAATAATGTGGCCATTGTTACAATACATTGATCAATAGTATGTTATTCAAATTATCTAGATGCTCATAATAATCATGCATACTATGATTTTTAATTGGAGAATATATTTCAATCACATTATAAGAAAACATGCTTAGATACCTGCAATGGTATCCCACATATTCTATAATTGTCAATTTCAAGAGGTGTCATGCGATTATCTAGTAGTTTTTTCCAAAGTAAAGCTACTCAACCTTTTCATACTTTTCTTTTCGATGGTAACATTAAATCGAAATTGTTTATACCAAATGCATTATATTCTATTTGAAGGCTATTTAAGTAATGTAAAACTTTATTATATAGCCAATGTTCCGATATTCCACAAATATATATTGGCTTATTATAGTAAAATAGAACCAAAATAACTAGCATTAGACATGATGTCAGTGGCATTCCATGTCATAATATTTATATTCTGACTTTGTATTAACATCGAAACAGAAAAATATATCCAGTACTAAATAAAGTACCATTTGCTTGATTGTAAACATCCTTGTCACATTATTACGATTTATATCGATTGTTGTTGTACCATGTTCTGCATTTAATATCATCTGGCCAGAAACCGTCCTTTGTAAACATGGTACATTGTTTAACGTTTACGTTCATTTTGATGACGGTTTGTTTAGACATCTTATAAGTAAATATGTTAATCCATGTAGGTTTAACACCTCTCCTTTTGCAGTAAAAATATATATTTGCTGTCAGTTATAGTAGGCGTAAACCCACCAATGTAAACTGATTTTGTTTTATGCCTAATATAATCCTCAAAGTCATCGTCATCTTCATAATCAGTGGCGTTGTACGCTATGTGCGTATATGCTATATTGGTTGTATTTTCATCCGTATTGTCTTGTGAAAGGTATCCCCGCACTGGACGTCTAGTTGAGGTGTGAACAGTAATTGGTTCCCCTGTAATTTGGCTATCACTAGAATTAGGTCCATCCTTACTGGATATATGCGGTACAGGAATACTCGTG
The DNA here is from genome assembly GCA_037043455.1 of Cyrtodaria siliqua. Taxonomy (NCBI): domain Eukaryota; kingdom Metazoa; phylum Mollusca; class Bivalvia; order Adapedonta; family Hiatellidae; genus Cyrtodaria; species Cyrtodaria siliqua. The sequence continues at coordinate 115,519 of JAWPHD010008314.1, read as the reverse complement.
TACCTGCTACCATAGTCGTAGCAAGCTCTCGCCAACAAGAACGGCATGGTGTAATTTCACTTCCTTTTTGCTGGTGTATGAGGATTGCGTGTGGGTGTATAATGAAATTTAGCTAAATTGTGTAAAAGGTCAATATTTCCATAAATCAAATTAAATAGGCTGTGTGTTACATTATTGATGACACACACACAACACACACACACACACACGTACACTCTCATTTACGTTTTGAATATGTTAGATACAGACACGCATACACACACACGTACATCTCTTTACGTTTTGAATATGTTAGATACAGACACGCATTTAATATGATAAGCGTATTGTAGAAACATACAATACTATAATTTACATTAAAGTTGTTATACGTTCAGAATTGCATGATATGGTTAATGATTGTGTGCTTATAGATGTGCTTAAGTACATACAAGATACTGTGCCAAGCGCTTTTGCTGAAGCACACGTGTGTTCACATTTGATCACCTTTGTGATTTCTCCAACTGCCATTTATGTTCCACCATTCATTTTCTTTACATACGTATATCCGTCTAAGATGTTTGTAAATTAAATGTAACTCCTAAAACATCAACTAAACATTAGTTTGTGTTTGTATCCGTAAAATAATTCGCTTACAATTTATGTATTCTTTTAAATATGGATTTATACTGACTGTAACCAATACTTCTATACTATTAAGTCATTTGGATGAAACTTAATTTAGTCAGTCACTAGGATGTTTCCCATTTATTTGTAAGATAATATTGTTTGGGAAACATAACTGTTGCATCTCCATGGCCAAGGGGTTAACTATGTTGCGTTGTAAACCTTCTCGCTTCTCACCGCTGCGGGTTCGAATCACACTGGGAGCTCGACTTGTAAGTGAGAAAGTGTCGATTCTTACGGATGGCGGGAGATGTACAATACTGGTTCTACCCAGGAAAAGTGGGTAATCCGACTAAACCACAAAAAAAATCGACCGTGATAATTATATAATCTTATATGCGATGAAAATAACGTAAAACACCATACAAACAAACTAACAAACAAATAAACAAACAAACAAAGACTGTAACATCATTGTTACTCATTTTAGGTAACTAATATGCATCAGTCATGTAGCTCTTTAAATGTTCAGTTATACATCATTTGTAACCCAACGCACTGGGTTCAACTGAATATAATACACACTCATATTTTAATGCGAACATCAGCGAATTGAATAAACAAATGCCCCACATATCCGGACTAGCGATACGCATCTCTGTGCGTTATTGAACACACTCTATAAACCACTATATATAATGCGCATATAGCAAAGGTATTGATGCGCACATTGTTGCGTGTATTGAAATACGTATAAAAGTCGAACAGGAAATGCAGCTTTCACAGAACACATTAAACCTAAAAACACGCAAAACGACCAACAGGAATGGCAGTGTTAATAAGGAATAAAGGAATATGACGTCACAAACACAAAAAGGGTTGACAATAGGGCTACCGCCTTGGAAAAAAAGGCAGCTGGAGGGTGGGTTAAACCAGGTTCTATGGTGCACCAAACCTCACACTTACCCTACTGTCATCATAATAATACGGGGCAGTGTAAATAAAGACATCCCCGTCATGAACTATTCTCTAAGCAACAAGGCAGCATTAATAGGCAATACAGGTAAATCACAAAGATGCTCGTGTATGCTCATGAACCCATGCTCCATAAATCCGCACATGCGATGCGCACATAATCATATTTAATGAACTCGTATTCCATAAATCCCATTTCCTATTCGCTTGTATACCTACTTTTAAGGATATCGATATAACAAAAAGAATGACGCTTTGTTGCTACAAATGCCACAATGCATTATTGGTGCAAATCATATTTAACACAGCGACATCAAGTGGTATAGCTTCATGATACTACGTTAACAAAAAATTAATTGCATGGGTACCCCAGAGGTCCGTGATATGAATCAAATTCATAAAATAACTCCCTCTGGTTATGTCTCTGTTATGTCTTATGCCGATGTTTCGACGATTTATAATGATACTTTTTTATGAAATCACTATAACATATCGAGACTACTCAGAAAGTACTTACCATTTTCCTTTCAAGTAAAAAAACAGGAAGTTCATACTGGTGTTAAGATATTTAAGCTAGGTGCCCACAAAGAAAATAACTTCAATTGAGAAACGCATAACATACTATAACTCTATAATTCAGTTTTTTAACATTGCACATATCTAATTCTATTGTGATTTTTGCCACTTATTACGTGGTCCGAGTATAAACTTTTACGGGGTTGGCTGGTGTATTAAATAAAACATTAGTTTCGGCTCAAAACGTTTGCATATTGTAAAATTAAAACGTTTATTAGGTAATTTTAAACAGGTTATCGCATTTTTTCAGTAAAATATATTTTTAAACGTGCTGCCAAGTCATTGAGTAACTTCTCTGTGACTTTCTAGGCTATTTTTTTTTATTTATATATACACGAGCATCTTTGTATTTTACTTATATCGCCTATTAATCTGCCTTGTTGGTTAGCGAATAGTTCCTTGTGGGGATTTCTTTATTTACACTGTCCCGTTTTATTGGTAAGACAGTAGGGTACGTGTGAGGTTTGGTGCACTCTAGAATCTGGTTTAAACCACCACCAGCCTTTTTTGCCACTGACCGTTTTAAGACGGTAGCCCTATTGGCAACCGTTTTAGTGTTTGTGAGGTCATACGCCTTTATTCCTTATTAACATTGTCATTCATGTTTGTCCTTCTGCGTGTTTTTGGGTTTACTGTGTTCTTTGAAAGCTGTACATTAACCTGTTCGACTTTTATACTTATTTTATTGTCGAAATATCCGTTATAATATTCTGCTAATATAAGCGTTTACATCGCTTAATGGAATGGCGGGACGAAGAAATGATTATAAATTCCGATTATAAAACAAGGTATAATATGTATAATAATATTCTCGGAAATCAATTCGCAACATCTGAAAACAGTTCAAATTAACTAATGCAAAATCCGATATTTGTTATGGATCCATGACATTTATATCTGTCGCTAATATCATTTTTTATAGTTCCAAAGCACGAGGTGAACTATTTATAGTGTTAACAAGTTGTTCAATGATGGGTTAAGTAATCCAACCATCCGCAATAATAACTGGTGTAATGATAACATTACCATCGGGCCATTTATAGACACGCTATATAAGGATCATTATCATTGCGTTTGATGTGAACTTGTCCATAAGATGTTCATTTAATAATCTAGCACGATATATACACGTGCGCGACGTGTTGCTGGATATAGCAATGTGCATAAAGGAGATATAAATGGAACAAACGCTAAGTCGAACACGTTCCTCCTAAAAGTAGATCTACAAGACGAACAGGAAATGAAGCAGTCAAGGACCACAGTCAACCAAAAACACGCACAGAAACAAACAAAGATGAATAGAAGGCAAGATATGGCATTACAAACATAAAAAAGCTTGACAACAGAGCTACCGTCTTGGAACACTCAGGCAAAAAGGTCGTTGGTGGTTGTGTGGTTGGGGAGGGTGGGTTAAACTTTGTTCTAAGGTGCACCAAACCTCACTCTCACCTACAACATGAGTACACATTGTCGACATTGACGTGTGAAGGCTTAACAAAGTATTCAATATGAAGGAATGATTAGCCTATAAAAACATTGATATCTCATAAGGTTTCAAATACATATGGCTTAATATTGAAACTATTGATATGCCATCTTCGTAGCAGATGGAACATTCGGTCTTTCCGAAAACAATACGTTGGGTACACTAACATGGTAGCGTTTATGAATTCAACGTCAACATGCATTTGGAAGACGATGTTTATGTTTGCGATGTCGTGTCAACCTTTAATCATATTTAACATTGTTTTATATATATGTGTGTTTTTGGTTGACTGTGGTCATTGAATGCTACATTTCCTGTTCAACTTTTATATCTACTATTTGTACATATTAATACCCATAATTCCCATTACGGCATTAATTGCATGTTAATTATTATGAAAGTATGTAGTGGATAGTCTGCTAGTTTTATTCTCTCAGTATATTTCAAAAACTCAAACGACAGACGGTTATATGAGCTGAAGAAGAAATAAAAATCGAAAAGGAAATGCAGCATCTAAGTACCAAAGTCAATCAAAAGCACGCGTAGCCACAGCAATTACAAAGATGAATAAAAGGCAAGATATGACATCACGAACATAAAATGGTTGACAATGGGGCTGCCGCGTGTAAACGGTCAGCGGCAAAAAGGAGTCATAGAAGTCATTGACGTACTGGTTCACATTCTTAACCCTATTAAGTAACTGACAGGAATATACGGCAATACGACTAAATCCATTCGCGTCCCTATACATATACGTATTGAATAATGTACGGCTACGTCTGATAAGAAACCATGCTATTTGAGGAAATAATAAAATAAAATAAAATAAAATAAAATAAAATAAAATAAAATAAAATAAAATAAAATAAAATAAAATAAAATAAAATAAAATAAAATAAAATAAAATAAAATAAAATAAAATAAAATAAAATAAAATAAAATAAAATAAAATAAAATAAAATAAAATAAAATAAAATAAAATAAAATAAAATAAAATAAAATAAAATAAAATAAAATAGAATAAAATAAAATAAAATAAAATAAAATAAAATAAAATAAAATAAAATAAAATAAAATAAAATAAAATAAAATAAAATAAAATAAAATAAAATAAAATAAAATAAAATAAAATATAATATAATATATAATAATTATATAATATAATATAACATAATATAATATAATATATACAGGTTTATTTCTGTGGTACCACAACACTTACTTACAGTCATTTTAGACAACATACTATATGTAAAAGAAGATAAAAAAAATTTGCGCAGTCAATTAGAGCATAGAAATACTAACATCTAGAAGTAATTAAATCATTTCCGGGTAATATGTCTTCCACCAGAATCCCTACTAAATATCCCCGAAAACTTTGTAGGTGTCAAAAGCAAAATAAGCACAAAAGTATTATGAAGGAGTTAACACGGATGCATGTGGGATGTATTTCTTACAGTCGGCGATGATACACGTTTGTTCAACTATAACAGCGTGACTTGTCGTGCCCTCAATGGGTTATTATCTAGTTACGTTGGCTTCTGCCAAGTACTTCATTGGGTACCTTCTTTGTGGATTTCTAGGCTATTGTGTTTTTTTGTATTTATATATACACGAGCATCTTTGTGTTTTACGTATATTGTATTGCCTATTAATTCTGCCTTGTTGGTTAGAGAATAGTTCAATAATTTTATATCAATCAATAAAACTATCTGGTGATATCCCGGATTTACTGGTTCTCGTCGCTGATAAGGATAAATATAACTCTCACTAAACTGTCAACTTGATGTGTGAAATTGCAACTATTCAACCTGAAACTGAGACCAAGTTCATGTCAAACATTTCTAAAAATATATCGATACACAACAACAGTGTTTAATGTCACAGAATGAACGACTATGAAACATACAATGTCACAGAATGAACGAGTTTGAAAAAAAAGAAAAAAGACAAATGCAAATTGATACTGAAAAGGGGGTCCTGTGGAACTAACGAACATAAACAGGAGAGAACAAATAGTCGACTCGATTGAGTTTGTGAACAAATATACAATATACGTATTGTGAAACATCTCAGACACCCTCTAGCATCTTACATCGGCTTCAGAGGTGTTGTATTTTAAAGCCACACCTAACGGGCTGGAAGACCTCAAATGCCCAGTAAGTAATATCACTACTGAATACTTTTTAGTATCGTCTCAGTGACAATACATTGTAAATCCCTGTCATAAGTATTCAAAATAACATTCGATAAAAAGCCGTCCTGTTAAATCAAAGAATGGCAATCTTTGAGATAACAGATGTATTTAGCATTACGACAGAGCTTGTGGCATGAATGCTCTTCTGATTGATTTTTCTTTTGAAAGAGTATAATTATTATGGTCGCAGGAACATTGTTGCAACTAGTTAAGTCTTTCTGTTAATAGACTGGATTTTACAGAGCAATTCTTACATACACTTGTGTTACAGCTAAATGATATTAGGTTACGTAAACCTGAAGCTGGGGGACGGGGTGGGGGGACGTGGGGGGAGGGGGTTGGTCGTGCCATATATTGGTTTTCTCTTTGGCTGCAACTGCTGTGGTTGTTCAGTATAATTCTGGGTATATCCTGAGGTGTTTCTAATTATTATTATTATTATTATTATTATTATTATTATTATTATGCATATATTTACAATAACATAAACGTGTATCGTTTATTAATATCTTTTGATGTGGACTTTATTGTTAGAGATTTCCTTTTAATGGGATGTACTTTTATTTAATTTGATTTACTGTGTTGTCAATCTGAGCGTCGGGATACTAGCGAGGTTGTGTATACATACAATCGATTTAAGCTAACCTGCGAGCCTTATTCCCTACTGACCAGTCCAAGTCGGTAACCCTGTCTTCAACACTCTTTGTGTTATGTATTGTCCTTTTAATTGACTTTTAAATATGCTCATTTATTTCAGTTTGCTGTGCAGTAAGGGAACTATGGTGCAATTGCGATTGATGGCTAAGGTTTCTATAGGACCGTTGTTCTCATTTTGTAAACTAAAGATAAGAAAACATCAGTTCATTTCAGCATATCTCATTTCATTTAATTCGAGTTTAACATTGGGATGTGGTTACTGGTTAATATATCAATGTGTAAGGATCATATACTGGATGGTGAAAATCCAGTACATGCTGATACATGTATAAAAGTTATATATCAGAATGTGTTGATGGTAAATATATTAATCTCAGTATACCGTCATTTGTCACACAACAGGTACATGTATGATACCGTTATCAGACGTTTTATTACTCTTTTTCATAATCCTTTTTGATTTCGATATATAAAACAATATTTAAAAAGTCGTTATCTGAACCGATGGCGAGAAACATCAATAACATGCAGTATAGTATGCAGGTACATAGACGTATAGGATAAATAATATATTTCAATTTAAACAAACACATTTTATTTTTATCAATATTTAGTGAGCATTTTACGTGACAAAGCATCGCGTGCTAGCCTATTTCCAATACATTAGGAAGTGCAATAGATAACAAGAGCTGTCGGAGAATAGCGCAGCTCGACTATTCGATTTTTCAGAGAAATATTAAATTTATAGCTAGTATATACCATCAGAAAACAAGGCCTTAACAATGTGGGTGGGGTTGGGAGCACAACATAACTATGTGTAAGAATTGACCAAAACTACACAGAAATATGTAAAAAAAAAAATAAAAAATAAAAATCGAGTTTTGAGTGTGGTGCGGGATGGGGTGGGAGAGAGGCGGTGTGGATGGTGGGGGGAGTGAGGGTGATGAGGGCAACATATATGTGTAAAAAGCTATGTAAGAATTCACCAAAACAACACAAAAATATGTAAAAAGAAAAGTTTGAGTTTGAGTGGGGATGGGGTAGAGGCGGGGGGTGGGGAGGGCAAAATATATGTGTAAGAAGCTATGTAAGAATTAACCAAAACAACAAAGAAATATGGTAAAACAAAATAAAAAGGGTGAGTGTGCAAGATAGCTATGTGTAAGAATTGACAAAAACAACACAGAAATATTTAAAAAAAAGAATAAAAAAAAAAAAAAAGAGACAGAAATATGTAAAAAAATAAAATAAAATAAAATAAAAAAACGAGTTTAGAGAGTGTGTGTGTGTGTGGGGGTGGGGGGGGGGGGTTAGTTTGTGGTGTGTGGGAGTGGGGTGAAGGGGGCAACATATATGTGTAAGAAGCTATGTGTAAGAAATTACCAAAACAACACAGATAAACAAACAATAAACATTAAATAAAAATATTCGTTTCGAGCGTGGGGAGTGGGTGGGGTGCAGGTTGGGGGGAGGGGGGGAAGGGGGGTTGGGGCGGTGCAATACAGGTATGTGTAAGAATTGACCAAAACAACACAGAAATATGTAATAAAAAAAAAAGTGTTTCGAGTGTGTGTGTGGTGGGGGGAGGGGTTGGGTGGGAGGTGGGGAGACAAGCAGGGGGTGGGTTGGAGGGAGCAACATATGTGTAAGAACTGACCAAAAAACACAGAAATATTTATGAAAAAAAAAATCGAGAGTGTGGTGGGGGTGGGACGGGGGGTGGGGTTGCGGGGGGAAGGGAGCAACATGAAATATGTAAAAAAAATAGAGTTTCAAGTGGGGGTGTTGTGGGTAAGCGGGGATGAGAGGCTAGAGTGGGTTGGGGATGGGGGGAGTGGGGAGGGGGCAACATAGATGTGTAAGAATTGACTAAAACAACAAAGAAATATGTAAAAAAAACAAATATATACATTTTCAAGTGGGGGTGGGGTGGGGTGGGGTGGGGTGGGGGTGGGGTGGGGGGAGCGGTGGTGAGAGGCAGGAGTGGGTTTGGATGGTGGGGGTGGGGTGGGGTGGGGTTGGGTGGGGGGAGCGGGGGAGAGGCGGGATAGGGTTGTGGGGGGAGGGGGCAACAAATATTTGTAAGAATTGACTAAAACAACAAAGAAATATGTAAAAAAAGGAAAGAAAAAAGTTTCAAGCGTGGGGGGGTGGGGGTGAGAGTCGGGGGTGGTTTGTGGTGGGTGGATGGGGAGGGGGCAACCTATATGTGTAAGAATTGACAAAAGCAACAAAGAAATATGTAGAAAAAAAAAATAGTTTGAAGTAGGGGTGGGGTGGTTGGAAGCAGGGGCGAGAGTTGGGAGTGTGTTGGGGGTGTGGGGAGGGGGAGGGCTGAGGCAACATATATGTGTAAGAATTGACTAAAACAACAAAGAAATATGTAAAAAAAAAAAGGTTTCAACTGTGGGGGGGGTGAGAGGCGGGGGGGGCGATGAGGGGTGGGGGGGGGGGGGCAACACATATGTGTAAGAATTGACTAAAACAACACAGAAATATGTAAACAAAAATATAAAAAAAAAAGTGTGGAGGGGAGTGGGAGTGGGGGTGGGGGTTGGGGTGGGGGGGAGGAGGGACCCCATGCCCAAATATGGGTGAAGTAATAAGATGCATAATGCTATAACAAATCCCAAACCAAAATTATAGATATATACATGCTTACATGCAAACCTAGATCTGCCTTAATTGCACATTTTATGGGCCATCACAATTTGGGTTCCTTGGGAGCCCAGAATTTGCAGAAGACAAAATTACTGATCCAACCCTTTACAACATACTATAAGGAAACCAATTCCAAAATTTAGTTCAGCTAGGACAAGAAATGTAAGAGATATAGACCTGTAAACACAGCTTACACGCAAAATTTGATGTGAAACACGACCTATTTTAAGGGCTATCATAATTTGGGTTCAATGGGAGCCCAGGGGTTACATGAACCAAAATTACTTAAGCAGCCCTTACGATAATGTTATAAGGAAGCTAATGGCCACATTTGGTTGTGCTAGGGTAAGAATTGTAAGAGATATAGACTTGTAAACACAGCTTACACGCAAAATTTGATGTAAAATGGGACACATTTTATGGGCTGTCATAATTTGGGTTCCATGGAGCCCATGGGTTACAGGAACCAAAATTGCTTATGCAGCCCTTAAGATAATGCTATAAGGAAGCCCACGAACAAATTTGATTGTGCTAGGATAAGAAATGTAAGAGATATAGAGTTGTAAACACAGCTTACACGCAAACCGTGATGTGGGACGCCGAGTCCGACGCCGACGCCGACGCCGGGGTGATTACATAAGCTCTCTTATTTTTCGAATAGTCTAGCTAAAAATAAGTGACATACAGGTGGAAATAGATTTCAAAAGGAGATCCCTTGAAAGAAACGAACATGAGAGAAAAGTAGCAGACTCCATTTTAACGAGTCTGCTCACGAGAAGCAATACATGCTACAACACCATTCACGCCCTCTGGCACCGGCCCAAGCGGTATTAGTATTTTACAAAAGTAGTATAAAAAAATAGAACAGGAAATGTAGCTTTCACAGAACATAGTCAACCAAAAACACGATTTAAAACAATTGAATTGAATTGAATGTTGTTTAACGGCTCATCAACACAGTATATGTTATTTAGAGCCACCCAGAGAGAGGGGAAGGATACATAGAAATATGGGAACCGTACCCTACTCTTATTAGATTCCTATGGTTCTTTAACGTGTTCGGAGGATAGACCGATACACGGGAACGCCCGGTTTACGTCCCCATCCGACGGAGAAATTAAAAACAAAAAACAATTGCAAGGTTAATAAGAAGCAAGCCGCGTGACGTCACAACACAAAAGGGTTGAACATATAGCTATGGCTACCACCTTTTCAGTGGCAAAATGGCTGCTATTGGTTTAAACCAGGTTATCTAGAGTTTCAAATGTCACTCTTATACTATTGTCATCGTAATAAGCGTAAATAACAGAAATCCTCGTCAGCCTCGTCAGCCTATATTTTCTATAAAAACTAGGTTGCATTAATAGACAACATAATATAACGCAATGATAATAGTTTATATAAGAATATACAAAAGAAATGGGATATAGGGTCATATAGAAACCACAGCATCCAAACGCAATGGCATCGTAAGTCCGCACTGTACTACAAACAAGGAGCAATATTTCATTAATTATACAATGAAAAAGACAAAATACAACAGAAAAAAGTGGTGAAGACAGGGTTACCGACTTGAAACGGTCAGTTAACAATAAGGCCTACAAGTTAGCTAAAATCAATTTTATTTGTACACAATCCTCGCTATTATCCTGTCTTCAGCGCCCAAATAGACACGACAGCGTAAACAAAACTACATCCCATCAAAAGGAATTTTCTAACAATGAAGTCCACATCCAGAGAAACTAAAAAATGAAACACTAAGAGATACTACAATCTGTCCGGTCATAGCACAATCAAAGAGAAAAGCATAGTGGCTAACTGTAAAGGGGTCAACCACTAAACATGCAATGCAAAATGATAATGTCATTATCTCTTTTTTGATTTTTTTTTTTAACAATTATTGTTACACCAAATTATTATGACCAAGAATATTACGAAGTTTGTAAATCACATCACCATAGAAGTCAGGTTGTGTTAGTCCTTGTCACAGAAGAGATCTTAAATTACTTGTATATTTTAAAAGTAGATCAGTTTTAATACTATTTGCAACGATTTTTCGAAGTTAATGGTTACGGTAACCATGCTGATGTAGATTCTAATTTATACACATATTACGAATATAGAAGAAGCTCAGCTCGGGGAACATCCCCTTCCAAGTTGGGAAAATTAACCATATCAAAATACAAAATTTACTAGTTTTAATAAAGAGAAAAGAAGCGGCAGTGTCAGAAATGTTAGCTGTGTTGTGTTGAAGTTACTTAGGACAGCTAATATTAACCATAGTGGAAAAGAAAGAAACAGTGGTCCTGCTTCCCTTGGTATCGACGATCATAACGTCCCACCCACCAGGTATTGATCTGGAATTATATAAACCCGCGGGAAATATTTCTTTTAAAAAACACAGTTTGAAAGGAAAATAACTAATTAGAAAGCAACAACCTATACATTTTTCACATATTACTTATAACACCAACGGTATGATAGAGTAACAACCTTGGAACGACCTTGAACGGTAGGAATCTTAAATCGTGTTTGAGAGAAACATATTTTTTACTTCACCCCTAATTGTCAAATGACATGACCTATATAACGAAAGAAGCGTCTACCTAAAGTTCATTCGGGTAGGCCAGTATTCGCGTATTCGTTTCTCCTCAACGGAAACTGTGTTTGATTTCCATCTCGGCATAGCGAAGGTAGTCGATGATTACCAGTGCGAACACTTGAAGCTCAAGACAAATTGCCGTTTCTGGATATCTGAATTTTAACATAGGTAGCTGAGAGTTGGTTTGTTCATGGAATTGATATTAAATTGACCGCAATAATACTGAAGAATGAATGTTAAATCTTGTTTAGAGAAAAAAAAGTAGTAAACAAAGCACTTATATTGTATGTTCATGTAATACATATTTAACATTATTAATTAACTAAACTTTATAATTATACCAATGCCATATTACTTGCTAATGTAATAATGCATAATTCAAAAAAAATGCTAATACATTATCAATTGTATCTTTCAGTAGATAACTTGATAATAATTCACTCATGGGAATACTAGCGGCGCATTTTACTTAACTGCTTCGCTTGTTCGTGTGAAGTTGCCGTGCGTCTGACATAGAATGTGTTTTAAGCTGATTATCAACATACAGATCTAATTAAAAAGTATATGCACGATATGTCTCGCATTCTAATTCTGACAATCACACGGGCTTTTGCCGTAATTATGCTTTTGTTTAAATTAAAATAGTACTGTATCGACTTAAAGGTCGTTAATATAGATTTAAAGGGAAACGTGACATTCTTGGTGTCTTTAAAACTCTCGGCGTCCCGTTTGTTTTCTACATACATGTAGCTTATTTATGCACAAATCAATAATATTAATTATTTGATTAATTGCAAGAAAAGTATATTACAGACTGTTGATTATAATGCAGCAATAATATATTTAAACATAATGAAAAAAAATGAAGCAAATGGAAAACTCAAAACATTATTAAAAGTATGGTGAAAACATTCGGATAAACAGGTAATTTGATCGTATTCATATGTTATTATTTAGTTTGTGCTGTTTTTATAGGAATATAATAATAAATTACTCTTGTGTTGCCATGTTTCTATTCACAGCAGTCACTCAGTTGTGTTTAATACATCCAAAAATATAATTGCCATTTTACAATGATTGACTTTGAAATGTGGATGATGTGATAACATGCGTATCTAATTTAGACATGATGTCTCGTGTGCCATTTTTAGATAAATGGATAATTATATAGGCAAATTTATTTAACATAAAAAACAAAACATCTTACAGTAAAATTGCACTAAACTTTTCGAATACAAAGGGCACTATTTCTGCAAAATAAATATTGTTTCTGATATTATGTTCACATCAATAGTGTTGCATTAATGTCATCTATTATATCATTGACAATGTTCATGCCTATAATATGCATTTGGATGAAAATTCAATTAATCATACCCCATCCATTTTGGATTTTTTTTCAAAGATGGCTGACCAATAGTTCTTAACCTTACTATTTTAACAACGAGGATGAACACGGACATTTTACATTGTAAACATTGGCTCGCCCATGACGATATATAATCATAGCAAACTGTACATGACGTTATCCTAACACCCATGGAATATGACTGCTATAGACGCTATTATAATAAGTAACCAAATATAAAATGCAATCCTTATAATCCAACTCTTTAGATAAAAAGGACATTCTAAGATTGAGAAACTATTTAAGAATAATAAATTCAAAGTGTGAGGATTGCCCACTAATAGTAAAGAGGAGTTCATGCATGTTCGTACGCTTTAAAAATGAATCGAATGAAATAAAGTAAACTACATGTACTATGCTAATGAGGTTGGAAATATTAATGATTTCTCTATACCTACACATTTGAAATTATAAAACGGTATCGCAATTTATATGATTTTTTTTTAATTAAAGCGTCGACTCGTATTTTATTATTCCTCGTATATAAGTACAATTGCGTTTTTATCAAATACGTAAGGATAATAATCGGTATCGTCAATTGCTTAAATTGATCTGAAAATTTAGATTAAACCAATTTAGATATACATTTACAACCAAACCTTAATCGACTTGCGCATCATCTAAACGTTGTATATAATTATGAAAGGCCACCTAACATTCTCATGTTAACAACTGTTACATAACGTCGTTGTCTGTCGTTGGCGTTTTTCTTGTTGTCATGTCACTACGCATTCCATAACTCACCACCCGCTAAGATTAATATCCAATATCCGTCTCATTGGATTATCAGTTTCTTTTTTGCTTATGAATGACGAAGCAACACATTATTGGTGTCGATGATACTAATTGGAAAGTAGTTGCTTGGGTCTCCATAAATAAAGTGCTGACATTCAAGATTTAATGATTTATTTTTGTTACTTGGAGGGTTGTGGAGACGAATTTAACGTATTTTCTTGTTCACTAAGTTTTAATTATATTTCAGATGCCGCGGGATTTTTAACGTCATTTTTTCATAACATGTTATAACATGTTTTGGGTGGTGGCAAAGGTTGGGGGTTGAGAGGTCCCCGCACCGTTTTATCAACTGATTCGACTCGTGTCATGTCGTCAATCAAACTAATGACACAGAATACGGAGCAGCAAACAATTCGCTTTTTAAAGGGCTTATTTAAAACATGTCGTCCGCATGTACTTTTTTTCAACATTTCCTATTATGATCATTACCTCCCACGTAGTTCACCACATGTGAATATTGATAGCAAGTTGACTGACATGTAATGTAAAATGTCAACAACAAACAGAGAATACATACTGAAAATACACGGTTTTATTGAGTCTGTTCATGACAGGTAATACCATTTGTTTTACTTACAGCCAAACATATTGGTGTTGATGATCCCAAAGGATCTGTAAGAAATAATGCTACTATTTCGTAGTTCTGTGAATTTCAATTCATACTGAAAAGTGGATCAACAAACACAACCAAGAGAGAAAGTAGCTAGACTTGGTTTTATTGAGCATGTTAATGAGTGGTAATATAATAAGTAACACATCTAACGCCCACTAGAACAGGTGTAGGCGGTATTCTAATTTACAGCCACAAAGATTGTGCTCGATGATCCCAAAGGACTAATAAGTAATAACACTACAGATTCGTAGTCGGAACGATATTTTACAGCCGCCACACAGCACTGAACAAACGCTAGGGTTAATGTTAATAATTACTGAAAAAGAGATCCAATGGAAGCTTCACATACAAACAAGAGAGAAAAGTAGCAGACTCGAGTTTATTGAGTCTGCTCATATGATGTAATATAATTTGCAAAAAAAGCTCGAACACACCCTAGAACCGGTTTAATCGGTATTCTACCTTACAGACACAAAGATTGGGCTTGATGCTTCCAAAGGAGCAATAAGTATAAACATGTTTGATTCGTAGCCGGGGCGACATTTTACAGCCACCACACAGCACTAAGCAAGCCCTAGTATGAATTTCAATAAATACTGTAAAGGGATACCATGGAAACAACAAACACAAATAAGAGAGAAAAGTAGCAGACTCGTTTATCTTGAGTCTGTTCATGAGAAGTAATATATTTGCAACACCTCTCAAGTTCCCTAGCACCGGTTAAGCGGCATTCTACTTTGTAGTCACAACGAATAACACTTTAAGCAACACAAGCAAAACGTACTCAACCATTGCAACATACATGAAGATCAATATTGCACTGTATAAATAATGTTCGATACACATAGGTATAAGATTGTCAAATTATGTTTTGGGTAGTGCTTGGATTGGTTGTCTCGGTGTCAGTATAATGTGCCCGGGTGGGGTATCATGACATGTTTATGCGGCGAGGTATTCAGTGTAGCAGCACTATAAAGTACACATACAAAACCATATAATAGATATAAAACTAGCAGATTGTCCTCTTGGATTCAAAACACAATGTTGATTTTTTTTCTTTTCTTTTATTTTACTTAGAAACAGATAACATATATATTTGAACCATTGTCAATAAGTTTGTGAAGCACTCATTTTCCTGTTAGATAATGTTTTCATCAGGTATGAAACAACCGTTTATAGACAAATTGTTTGTTCCCTAAGGGTACGAAATGTGCTCCTCTTGTCGCAGATTTGTTCTTGTATTCCTATGAAAGAGATTTCATGTTGAGTCTTTCATCCAATACTCCGGCAGATGCAATTGAAGCCCTAAATGACACCTTTCGGTATTTAGATGACATCTTATCGTCTTAACTTGCCTTTTATTCATCTTTATATATAGTTGTACTTTGTTTGTTTGTGTGTTTGTGGTTTACTGTCGTCCTTGAATGCTACTTTTCCTGTTCGATTTTTATATCTACTTGTAAATATGTAGCTCCACTGCACGTTCTATTAATTGCTATTATTTACCGACTCTTACTGCTCGTTATCATTGTTTAATCTTGTTAGAGATATCCACAACGACAACAGCATTCACGCCGTGTGTACACAAACCACACCATAACACTACATGGCCTAATCCTGCATATTTTCTGATTCCTTATCCAATTTGATTATTGAGTATCGCTTATTCATTTACATGTTCTTTAAAACATAGATCAAGGCAGACAAATGTATATTTCATTGCAGCATGTAGTGTTTGTGCTTATTTCCCTTTTGTTCCACATAAATAATTTTGTTCACTGCGTTGAAATGTGTTGTTTGTTTGTATGGTGCTTTACGTCATTTTCAATACGTGTAAGGTTATAGATGACGGTCGTTATTTTGTGTTTGAGGTAGACCACCCATTTTTTCCTTGGTAGAACTAGTACTGTACACCTACCGCCATCATGGTCATCCGTAAGAATCGACCCTTCCTCACTGTCGAATTTGTAAAGAGATTCTAGTATCAAAGTAGTTTTATTACCATGTTACTGACAAAGTGGTTGTAGTATTGATATATTGCTTGACAGTTGACTGATTAGTAAGTGGGTTAATACTAAATCGGAACACACCTTAATAACACTGCATAAAGGTCATACAGCTGTAGTTTACAAACTGTAAAATTGTGTGCGTGCTTCTTATTATTCATTCACTTGACCAAAAGCTTACAATACGTACACAAAAAACGTGCCAAATTCTATTAAGTATAATCTATTATATATTCTTTTACATTATATATTTATTTGTAAAAAAAATACGTAGTTTATGGATATTTGGTTACAGAACCTCAGTATGGATGTTGCTCTCTAGTTGTCTAAGTGTTGTAATAGCGACATTGCTGAGTTCGTAAATAATGAATTTCAGCAATGTCATTTATATTATGAGTGATTATAAAATGGTATTCTTTTACATTATATATTTATTTGTAAAAATATACATAGTTTATGGATATTTGGTTACAGAACCTATATATGGATGTTGCTCTCTAGTTGTCTCAGTGTTGTAATAGCGACATTGCTGAGTTTGTAAATAATGAATTTTAATAATGTCATTTATATTATGAGTGTTTGTAAAATGGTATGTTATATATCGCAGTCTTCGCAGTCTTTCTATTTGTCCATACTATACTGAACCAAACAGCTAACGCACCAGTAGACAATACCTTTAATGTATGAACTTATTTGATGCCGAATGGTACCGTTGGAGACAGGTGATTTGAATGATTTTTTTTAAAATTTACAGTCGTTATTGACAAGATATTTGTCTCTTTCTGAATGAAATTTGTTTTGTTTATTGATTGTTGTTATTGAGATATTAAAGGTATTGTCTACTGGTGCGTTAGCTGTTTGGTTCAGTAAATATGAAAAAACATTAACCATGACATATGTGTCAAGTTATCCAATAACCATGTTTAATACATTACGGGCTTGAATCCGGTACCTCCCGACTACATTTCCGATGCTCTGCCGACTGATCTAAACCATATTTGTAATATTAATGCAGGAAAAATGTCGTAAGTATTAAAACTAAACACAGCATCTAGTGACGTTTCGTGCACGGTCATAGCACATTTACGTTTAACCCTATATACAGTAGACGCTCGACTGCTCGTACTTGCCTGAAAATATTACATCCTAACGCAACTTAAACTGATTAATTGTTTAATTACTCACATCGGTTGTCCAATATGAATATAATCATACACACGAAAACTGTTTTACAAAACCAAAGTTGTATTACCTGTTGCTTATTCTTGCAGATGTGTCTCACAGTATTCACGATGTATTATGCCTCAGATTATTCTTATATATGTATACTAAACAAACTAAATTGTGCACATGAGATGCATGTCAAGCAATGACAGAATAGCCAAAAATTAAATGTATGCAAAGCAATCAGTTTGCATAACGAAATAGTTGTTTTCCATTTCATGGGAGTTAAATCTGATACTTCATTTAGAAAAAGAAACAACAACAAAAAATGTTTGTGAAAATCTCACCCTTACCTAGCATTTCTAAAGCTTCAAACAATTCTATCATATTCATATGTGTAATCTATGTCCCTAAAGAGTCTTGCTAAACTTATTGTGTTCAGTATATAATATACTGGACCGCATTCTTTGATTTGATTTGATAATTTGCGAATCTGAGATGTCATATTCTCATAAACTCTGATAAAAATAGGTCTTGTTTAACAATATATTGGAAAATCATAAATGATACGGTTCTCTATTTTAGTAGTTAGTCCTCGGTATACGTGATGTTACTATGTCCTCGCCGTAGTGGTGGCTTTTATAGTAACGATACGTGTAGCCCGATTTTGACGTTTGCGATCTTGTTCAAGTCTCGCAAAGTCTTATTTAATCTTCTCTCAGTGAGCAACATATTTTCTATTTGCGGTTAAGCTGAGTTTTCTCATACATAAATTTCATGTCGGTAATATTTTGTGAAACATATCTGGTTAAAAGATGGAGGTACCCAGTTTCGTTCAAGTCCCCCCGAAAAATGCAGAACGAACACAACAAAGAATGAACGGAAAATGAACGCAGAAGGAACGCAGAACGAACGCAGAATGAACGATGTACGATATATACACTGAACGCAAAATGAACGCTGACGGCATTTTTATCAACGCAAAATGAACGTTGAATGCATTTTTTTTAAAACGCTCAACACTGGAGACGAACGCAACCACTGAAATGCAGCTTTTAAAACGCTAGCAATGTGTTTCGGTTTTTCGGATAATTTATTTTGTTATCCTTTTGAACGAGGTTGAGTAAATAATTACACCCTCTTTTAATTCCAAAATGTTTTGTTTCAGAGACAGTAAGTCTCTTAACGTCTTTCCCCGCCATTTTACTGAAGAGCTGCATAACAATTAAGAATTATATAATGTTGAAGAAAACAAAAGTTGTATTAAAAGCGATGTTGCAATTATTAAACGCTGCACGATCGAACGCAAATGATTTGTTTTCGTTTGTGCATTCGTTTATAAACGAGAATGCATTCAAGACCTCAAATGAATGCAATTAACAAAAAAGCATTTATAAAAATGAAATGGAAACGGAATGCAAACGGAGCACAAACGGAGCACAAACGGAATGCATGAACGCAATTGGGTCTGTTTGTAGTAGGTGTCAGCGGATGCCTTAGTCATTGTCACCTTCGATTTTAAATACAAACGTATTGATACTTTGTGCAAAAAGAATTGAAACCGGAACCACATATTCTTAATTTATTATGTATGTATGATGATCCATCCATATTTATTTAGTCGATATTATGACAACGTTTTCCCTTTTGTTGATTTATTAATTTTTCAAATAATGCATTGATTGTCTGTCATTCTGTTTGATTTGTCTGTGTTAGCCAGTCAAAATCAAAACAACTATGTAGGTAAAGGGGTTCCGCTCCAATTTGTATTTAGACGATACCTTCTAGACATTTGTATAAACAAAAGCAAGCGGTACGGTTGATCTAGACTACGGATGTTCATTTAACACGGTACATAAATCACCTTTAGATATATGTGATGCATCCTTACCGCATGCATGTCGCTATTGCCAACACGGAATGGCCGTTATAACAGCTTAAGACATTTTCAGACTATTCTATTTTTCACATGAAGCGTAGCGTCGGAACAGTTATCAAAGGATGACTGGATTAACACAGGTGGAACCAGTTAAGTACTAATACACTTCCAAGTTTATAAACACTAGCAGCGAAACATTTCCTCAGTCATTGTCCTGACATTGACTGAGTAACACGCACATTTTCAGCACTTAAAACATCGTATAATTAATTTCCGTTAGCAATTTATAAAACTGAGGCTATCTGTGTTACAGTACAGATTTACCCACACCTGGAGGTACTCCAGATTTTGTTCCGGTATCAACCCGACGGGTTTACTGCATATTTTTCGGAATATATACTATAAATAAATATAAAAAGATCGGACAGGGAAAGTAGCATTCAAGGAGGACAGTCAACCACAAAACACAGAAACAATCACGCAAACAAGAAGGCAAAAGTAATAATAAATGCAAACGACTGTTTAAGGTTCTAGGGTGCACCAAACCTCACACTTACCCTACTGTAATCCCATTAAAACAAGACAGTGTAAATAAAGAAATCCCCGCCATGATTTAATCTCTAACCAACAAGGCAGCATCAATAGGCAATATAAGACGCCTTTTTCGTGGTGCATTTTGCTAGCATTTTAATGATAACAGATTTACGCACATTTGGAGAAACTCCACTTTTGTTTCGGTATCAACTCGACGAGTAAACTATTATCACTGTATTTCTCGGAATACATGTTATCTATAAGACACATTTGAGACGGTATCAACAACCAAGTCTTGTATCTTGTTGCATTTTCAATGAAAGACAATATATTCGGTATCAACCCTACATGTCTTACGGTACTATTGTACTTTGAAATATTATTTACAATAATAACCACTTATGTATAGATTATTTCATCTCATTCTGTGTTATAAAATAATTGGGACAGAGTGATCCCACTGTATATATACTTAATTGGTCGATCACGGTGTAACGTCATCAACCTCCATACACAATTAGTAAATGAGAGGGCTTATGTATTTAATATCAATCGTTTAAGATTTCATGTTGCAACAGCTCTTTGCAGTTCGAATTATTGTCTATCCGAGTGAAGTCAAAGGCGATTTCTGAGCCTGGGCTATTAACACACACATGATACATTCGTGTTTTAATAACATCAGTGTTACATAGAAAAAGTGTGTATACATAAGGTACACATGCAAGAAAATGCGTAACTGTTAAGAGACGGTTAACTTAACACGATACAATATACAGGGTTATAAAATAACCGTAGTATACTGTACATAACTATACCGGGTTATACTGAACCGTAATTTAAGGTCGTTAGTGATACAAACGATCACTAACTACCTTTGAGTACAATATGCATAAGAAAACAGTAGCAATCGCAAAACCCGGAGTGGGAGGTGGGAAAATGCGTGTGTTAATTGGACAGGCGCTACCACGAGGCAATCTGGGATCTTTTCTTTGGTCTGACACTCGTACTCAAACTCCCGCACGCCAAAAAAAAATATACGTTAAAGATTGTACGCGTATGGCAGAAAATAATAGTTAATGGGTTCCGATGATAGAAGCTGAGATCATGACAGAATACTGAAGACAGAAGACTGAAGAAGTTCTTAAACAGCTTGATTGTTTAGACGTTTAACTGAACATAACAAATAATACTACTAGCTTAAGATAAACGCGTAAACGTTTTAGTGTTGTATGCTCAATAATTACATTTATATGCGAAATCCAAAATGACTTGCATACAATTTAACATAACTAATGAACTGTCTTTACTAGTCACTTCATATCATATCCGTGTGTAAAGTTGAACAGCTTGACATTGCTGTTAAGTCGTTCTCTGTAACTATTATTCATGCATGTATTATGTTTACATGTTTACATCACATGTGCGCTATAGAGCATGACACTGTGTTGACATACTAGTTCGTATATTGCGTTGTTTAAAAGATCATTCAATGAAATATCTACATACATGTTCAAAGTCATATCTCGAGATATCTGAAGTAATCATTTTTAAACTGAACAGTCTGGAAAGCGGTATCCCAAGTGGTAATTAAACTAGTGTTAGAAATGCTTAAAGTAGGAGTGACAATTTTGACTGTTGGGTTTATTGCCAGTATCATATCGACAGCCATACCGTACTGGTATTACACATCTGCTTATCACAAGGGATTATGGCAGTCGTGTATCCATTATTCCTTAGAAACAGATTGTTCAAGCTTTAGTTCAGGTAAGCCGTTTGCATCATATATATAAATTACGTGGTCCGAGTATTAACTTTCATACCCTACCCAACCCCTTCTCGAAGAAGTGAAAACGTGATTGGCTGGGGTATGACAAAAAACCTTAATTTCAGCATAAAAAGGTTGCATGTAGTAAAATTAAAACATTTACTAGGTAATTTTATTTAACATTGATTATCATGATTATCTTACTCCAAAATTAAAGAATATTCTCATATCAAGTTAGTGTAGCAGTATCAAATATAAGTATATGTTATTGGTAGTTTATAAATCAAATAAACTGAAAGTCGTATCCTGCTGTCATTTGCCTTTGAAAATTAATCGATCGATTTTAAAGTCACATTTTATTTCAACGCTTGACTTATTTCATTTCTGAATGTTACATTAATGTAGCAAAATTATTCAAACACGGACAGGAGATTAAATGTAAATACAAACTGTCTTTTTTAATAACTTCATGTTTTGGAATGAAAATGGTCATGCCTGTGGTTAAGATATAGAATAATACACAAAATGGTAAAACAAGGTAAATAACTAATTATTTTGCTCCGGCATCGGTCGCTAACAATTTTTAAAACGGGAAGCGATAAGAACTCAAGGCATTGGACATCTCAAATTCCAGTGACAATTTACAAATGATTTAAAAAGAAAATAAGTGACAAAAAAAAATAACATGAAGTTGACATAAACAGTATTTTTAGGATTGATCGGTACCGATCAAGGTCGCCGACTTCAACCCCGACACCGGATGCTGATGAAAATTGCCTATATTTAAAAAGTAGATATCCTGTGATGACATCTACCTAAATCATCAAAAGGCGGTAGCGTTTAAAGTTCGTCTTAAACCTTGTCTTGTCGTACACTTAATGGTTTGTTCTAGTGTTGCTCTAACTTCTGATAAGTCATTGAGTACTTGCTTTGTGACATTTTATGTGGATTTTTTATTGTCTCGCCTTTTGAAAAAACGCGAGACATAGGCGCCGCTAATGTTGGTGGGCTCGACGGCGTCACCATATTGTATTATTACTTTTTTGTCCTTGAGAGTAGAATGTTCAAATTTCATATATAACCTCCTGGCCTCTGTCCGTCTTAATGCCAATAACTTCCACGCCTCCAACTGATCCTGAGTCCGAGTCAAGGTCACTTAAATGCATGTACCGTCAATATTTGCGTTGAATTTGATGACGGTACATGCATTTAAGTGACATTGACTCCAACCCAGGGTCAGTTGGAGGGCTGGAAGTTATTGGCACAATGGGAGACAATGACAAGGACAAGAAAGTTACAATGCAATATATTAGCGTTAAGGTTTTAGTTAAAAGTTTGGTTAAGATTTTGGTTAAGGCTGTGGTTATGGTTTGCTTTAAAGTTCTTATCACTTTGTAGTCCTTTGGAGTAGAGTGTTCAAATTTCATATATAACATCACAGGTTATTGATCTTCGTATTACTGTACGTATCACCCTCCAACTGACCCTGTGTCAAGGTCAGTTATCTCTTAAATTCATGTACCGTCTCGCGAAAAAATGTGTTAAAGTGCGTTTAATTCTTAAACGTTTTTGTTCTTTGGAGCAGAGTGTTCAAATTTTATGTATAACCTCCTTGTCATTGTCCTTCTTAATACCAATAACTTCCAGCTCTCCAACTGACCATGGGTTGGATGCCATGAGTTCAGCCTCAAGCGGACCCAGTGTACATGTCAGTGGTCTCTTAAATACATGTACTATCTCCAAATTTCACAATACGTATACATGATCTCCAAATTAGTAAACCGGACAGTCCCCCCACCTGTATCGGTCTATCCTACGAGCACGAGCACGTTAAAGAACCATATGAATCTATTCGATAATAAGAACCTATTCGATAATCCCGAATTCCTATGTATCATTCCCCCTCTCCCTGGGCGGCTCTAAATAGCCTATACTTGTTGAAGAGCCGTAAAACAACATTCAATTCAATACATATCTAAACTCACTGGACTTGTTATTTTAATAACTTCCAGCCGCTGATCCACGCACAGTAGCAGTGAACAATACATTAATAACAATATGCAGACATTTTCTGATATGCTCAGATTAAAAAACAATGAAAGCTGACAAGCTGGTAATTCAAGCAAGACATCCACTGATAAGCTGTGCAGATTAAAATGTAAACACCTGGAATTTTTCATTGCTATATATCGAGGGTTCAGTGCAGATTTATTGTATCTTCTTCTGTATTCCTATGTAGTTACAATAGTTTTGCACTGACCCCTCGATATTCAAAATGTGTAAAGACTCTGGAAATAAATAAAATTTGTTTGGATGGTGTTTTACATCATTTTCAACACATGTAAGGTTATATATGACGTTCTATTTGTTGTGGTGGAGGCAGACCATCCACTTTTCCTATGTAGAACAAGTACTGTACACCTCCAGCCATCCGTAAGAATCGACACTTCCTCACTTTTCGCAGAAAAAATAAAAATAAAATATTTATTTTTTTAATGACAATAATGATTCAGTGACAATGACAATAGAGACAGTTTTATATTTAAAGGTTTAGCACTTAAAATGTTTAATGTTGACAAACATTACTAATCAACCTAGTTTGCTAAAATAATTCTTCTATTTAAAGGGACACTTATACTTTGAGCTTATAAAACAAATACAAAATAATTATGTTCTTAAACATGCGATCCCATGTATCGGAGTCTATCCTCCAAGAACATTAAAGAACCTTGGGAATCTATTTGATAGTAAGAGTAGGACAGGTTCCTAGATTCCCATGTATCCTTCCCCTCTCTCTATGAGGTGGCTATAAAAAAACTATAATGTGTTCATGAGCCGTTAAAGAACATCTAATTTGATTCAGTTCAAAAATGTTTTGCATACAAAATAAATACATGATACAATTGTAATGTTTAATGTATTGACATGTCAAATTTTGAGTTTACAAATGCTTTAAATGCTAAATATGATTTAGAAATTTGTGATTAAACCTCTTTCAAATTGGTAGAATAATGATTTGAAAAAGGCCATGTTGGGAGTTTTTATATTGACCTGACCTTTTATTGCATCACAAGCAGATACCAGTGTTAATTTGTGATGACATGTTCATGATAAAATAGGACATGTTCTTAGATTAAAATGTCAATTTGTGAGAGCAAAAAACAACAGCCTCTGTGTAACATGATACTTAGATTTTTTTTCAGGCTAAACTTGTTCAATATGAAATTAATTTTTTAAAGGGACACTGTCTATAAGTAAAGCCTATATTTAGCATAATGAAGTAACAAACTGAAAACTATCAACGTTACCCTTTTGAATGCAGACAAAGGTATTTGACGCTGCATAAACCCTCAATTTTATCAAGATGAAGGTCATTTGAAACAAGTTTGGTGGACACGTCACTATAGGCGAGACACCATGTTGCGTGCAACTCTTGTATTTATATATGCATGATCATTTATGTGTTACATGTATATTGCCTATTAATGCTGTCTTGTTTGTTAGAGAATATAACTTGGCGGGAATATCTTCATTTACACGATCTCTTTTTATTGGGATGACAATAGAGTTCGGTTTAAACCACACCGGCCTTTTTTGCCACCGACCCTTCCAAGGCGATCGCCTGCTTGTCAACCCATACATGTTTATGATAACAATGCAACTCTTGTCATCCACAATATATCTTTTTCGATGTACTGATTGACTGGGCATTTAAATTAATATATATATTAGCGACAGTTAGAAGTGGCCAATTACTGTTATTTATGTTAACCCTAAACTGTTTCTTTTTTATGCTCCCCAAAATATATCGGAGGAGCATACAGTTGATACTTTGTCTTTCGTCTGTCCTTCATTCCTTCCTTACGAATCCTGACCGGAGCATAACTTGAAAAGTACTCATGCAACTTCAAAATATGATAGAAGGCAATATAAGGGAGTTTAATGCATTAGAACACTTTCTGAATACGAATTAGAGGTATTGCCCTTTGTCATTTTTTAGTCTTGACGTGCCCTCAATTGTTTAATATCTTGTTGCTCTGGCTTCAGCCAAGTTATTGAGTACCTTCTTTGTGGCTTTCTAGGCTATTGTATTTTTTTGTATTTATATATACACGAGCGTGTTTTACTTATATTGCCCATTAATGCTGCCTTGTTGGTTAGAGAATAGTTCATGGCGGGGATTTCTTTATTTACAATGTCCCGTTTTATTGCGTTGATAGTAGGGTAAGTGTGAGGTTTGGTGCACTATAGAACCTGGTTTAAAAAACCCAGCGGCCTTTTTTGCCACTGACCGTTTCAATGAGGTAGCCCTATTGTCAACCCTTTTGTGTTTGTGATGTCTTATTTTGTCTTTTATTCATCTTTAAATCTGTTCTTTGTTTCTGTGTTTGTTTGTGGTTGACTGTCGTACTTTAATGCTGCTTTTCCTGATTTTAATATGTCCAGAGCGTATGTTAAAAACTATTAATGAGACTGGTATGAAATATCATTCAATTAATATAAATGTGCAGCGCGCAAATCCCATAACTGTATCTTAATTAAAATTAGAGTTATTGCTTTTTGTAATATTATAAATAAAAGAGTATGAGAGTGGAGCTTTGGAAACGGCCGAACACGATAAATACGACATTTTGCAGTCTTGGTTTGATTGAAAGGAATTCATAAACGGTAGTGAAATATGCTTGCTACGCCCCCTAGCCCAGGGTTGGACAGAACTCAATATTCATAAAATCAATAGAACATAATTTTAACCATCCCGAAGATGGCATGCATATGGCGGCGGACATGTTATATTTACCGCCTTCATTCCATGTCCAGCGGCGTATGGTCCCAGTGTCTAATACAATTCTATGCACCAAAGAGCGAAATAAACTAAATGGAATTTATGAATCTCAAGTTCGGAGCATAACGAAAAAACTGTTTGTGTTACATTTCATGATCGTCTTGGGTATCTACGTCTTTTCCACAACCATATTTTATCCCTTGTTTTTAAGGTTTTCTTGACGATCATGGATGGCTGCGTGGGTGTCAAGCACTGATGATTATCGGTGTTGTTTTCTTGCTGTTCGGTGAAGCAGGCGTTGTCTGCCACAATATAGCGTCACTAAAGGCATCGGGGCTGCTTTCTATACTTGGAGGTAAATATATCTACTCCATATAAGAATTACATGGTTAGTAACTAAGAATATAAGCTGTATTTTGGCGAGTGTAAGAAAGGTGATAAATGAGAGCCTCTCGCGAGTATTCATCGCTTTTCGACACGAGCCAAAATACAACTGAAATTTTAAGTTACTTACCATGTATATTTTATCATGCAACTGTTTTAAATAACATAATTTACCTGAAAAACAATGGAAATGTACAGTGTACATCTGCTGCCGTTAAAATACAAATGGAGGATAGTTTGTTTGGAGAAGTAACTTTGGCAAAAAAAGTTTTCGTCGTTCTAGTACATTTATATCGATAATAAATGCAAAATACTTTCTTTTGATAATGGATTCATTCTAAATTGATCAGCATAAAACATATTGTGAATATTTGTAGTTTAAATGGTTGGTTGCTAACTGTTTAAGTCATCGAATAATAGCACATGTAGCCACTAGAACAATATAGCAGCTGGGCGGAAAGTATTAGGTTAGTAGACAGTAGCTGTATTTGTATAGTAGAAACATTATAATTAGTCGCATGATAAAATTGAAATAGATGTCATTTTAATTGTCGAACACAAGTCAAGAGTAGATAAAATTAAATATGCAATCACTGTTAAAACCATCTGAACGGAGTTTTGGTAACCATCAGACCTTCTTAGCGTCAAGGCTCTGGCTCTATTTATGCCAAATAAAATTATACCTGTGTTTACTGTAAGATTGCTGAAAAAAATGGAGTAGGAAGGTAGGCATTTTATTTTATTTTATTATTTTATTTTATTTTTTGGCGAAGTTACATTTAAGGTGGCGATGAGCTTTGATGAATGGGGAAATGTGGTATTTTAAAAACTACAATAGATAACAATATGAAATTGTGTATGTTTTATTGTTTCCCAAAAATCCTGGCAACAACTGGCTCTTTTCCCAATCACTTGCAATTATTGCAAAGGGGTAAAACAGTTCAATTTGTTTTTCGCAAGTCCGGAAGAGGGTCAGTTCCAACAGCAGGACAATGAGCACATGAGTCAGAGTGATCGCGTGAACTTATTTATTTTTTTCAATATTTTTTTTTTTTTTTTTTTTTTTTTTCAATAAAAAAGAAAGGAGTCGGGGGTGTTTTCAGAGGGTCGGTCGGGTTACAGTAAACTCAGGTATAATTTAATTTAGCCTTATCCCAGACTCGTAAAGCTGCATGTTGATACTTGAGGATACGTTAAACTGTAAATCAAATGGAACGTGCCTTGTGGGAACATACATGAACATGACATTGATTTACAAGTTTCTGTAAAAGAAAATGACGAAATTGAATTGTTCACCAACAGACGTGTAAAAAACTAGCACAAATTTAAAAAAAACATATTCAGAAAATCGCTTGGCATTTGTTAATGACGTCAACTGACATCGACGTCATACTTTGATAATGTTGCGCAAAATAATCATGCATACACAAGTAATGAAAGAAAAGATACGAACTTGACGATTCGGCGAGGTTTTCGTTTGAAAACCACATAGTTTTAAGGCGATATATATAATATGTATAACTGGATATCAAATTTAAAAATTTAATTAATGTGTATATTATTTCAAATCTTTGCAATCAAGGGAAACAATATCATATTGTATTAATTAATGAAACACGCACTCAGTTTAATAAACAGTAACTTGGAAACAATGCTGAGATTACCACGCTACATGCATTTTAAAATTGCAAATTATTGGTCAAAAAATACGATTTAGACATACTAATATGCTATTCGAATCGCCTCCAGCCTCTTAAAAGAAAAGTAGAAGCAAAGATGCATAAACACACTTTAACATGATGCATAAACACACTTTAACATGTGACACTGTGATACATAACAGATCATTGTTTTAATTATATGAAATCAAATACACACATTACATTACATTTGAAAACGCAACAATTGGTATTTTTTGAATGTCTAGAGATGTTAAATATGTTTTAACTGAAAGACAAATTTTAGGCAACTGTGTATCGCACATCGTCTTAATCCTCAAACCTCAATATAACGTCTACACATATTCCAATATGCTGTATTGTTTGTCATGCGTGTTAAATGTTTATACATGATTCATTGAATGTTTCACAGTCAGTTTTAAAACATACTAGGATATGGCAGTATATTGTATAATATGGCAATATGTTGTATACTGTGTTGTTTTATATGACAATATGCTGTATAATATGGCACTATGTTGTATAACATTGCAATATGCCGTATAATATGTCAATTTATTGTATACGTTCATATTGTCCCCTTTAGTTTGCATTGAGCTAAGTGTGCAATATTCTACGATAAACAACTCGTTCGAAGTAATATTTAGCCATACAAATTCAATAACCTATAATATTGTATAATAGGACAATATATTGTGCAATGTGGCAATATGTTGTATAATATGGCACACTGTTGTATAATATGGCAATATGTTGTATAATATGACACTATGTTGTACAATATGGCACTATGTTGTATAATATGACACTATGTTGTATAATATGGCAATGTGTTGTACATGTATAATATATCAATGTGTTGTATAATACGGCAAAATGTTTTATCTGTTATTGCAGGAATATGCTGTCTTGTAGCAGCCATCATCTATGCAGTGGAAGATGCTCAACATCTGCATGCAGGGTTCGGACTTGCATGTTTGGCAGCAGCGGGTGGAATAATTGGCGGTGCAATCATAATGAAAGCTCATAGTGCCAATGCTGGATACAGCTCCATATAGTAAATGGGAGGACACAGTTATATTTACAATCTAGATCTACGACGACATGTGATCTACGATGACATACAGCACATGTATTGACCCTGTAGTTGGTCAGGAACTGTTCTGCATAAACTATATCCCTTTATAACAGATATATAAAAAGCCAAAAGTCAAAAGCCAAAAAATAAACAAAAGAATAAAAAAAAAAGATAATACACTCAAGTGATATGAAAACGCAACACGGGAATTTCCGTTTATATTGTATATACTGCACAGTCACTTAATTTCACATAATATTCCAAAGAATACCCAAGATGTTTTTTAAAAAGAAAGTTGCAGTTAACTAGAGAAAGGACACAACTGTGATGTTGTAGACGTTTTAATCACACTACACTTTGTTACAAGAACTTCATAAATGTTGAAGTAGCTCTTTGAAAAATTGAGCTAGTTCAGTACTGTATACAACGTAAATAGTTGCATCCTAAGTTTGCTCACATGATTGAGCCAAACGCGTACTCTGTGAATAATGAAACATTGAAGGAATACTATTTGCTGTATTATTTATTGTTTTAGTATTTTTTTCAAAAGGAAAGGTCTTACGTAGCCATGTACCATTCGTTTAAAAGCAGCATATTGTACATACAATATATAGCGGAAATTCCCGTGTTGCGTTTTCATATCACTTGAGTGTAGTAATAACACCAGAAGCAAACTATTGTATTTGAAATGCGTTACTGCTTTCCTTAACTGATAACTGTACTGTTATCTATGTTTACTGGTTAGTCCACTTCAACATAATTATAGTCACGTAAGTGTAGTTAGGCTTTTAAGGGGCATATGTAAATAAATAGGTCTATGTATAAGCGCGTTACTATTGTTTCGTCACAGAGCTAGCTTTTATGAAGATATCGGTAGTGCGTCCACTTCACATGCATTTTTTCTTAGTTCAAAACCCCGGGCCGCAGTATGTAATAAATGCTTTCCTTGTCCGTGGTTTCCTTGGTGCCTTGACCAAGATACTTATTGCTGGAGGCTGTTTAGCTGAGGTATCTAGGAACCTGGTTTGTGTGATATTTGTGGGTGACGCATATCAAAAAAGCTACAGGATGGAGGGATGTAGTAGGACTCAGTTGTTGGGGGTGGGGGAGGCGTTGGGTATATGTAAATAGATTAGATTGATAAGCGAGTTACTACTGTCTCATCATAGAGATAGTTTTACGGAAATGTCGACAGTGTGTCCGCTAACGTGCACTCTTTTGTAATTGTGTATGTACCCACCGGTGGGTGCTCTAACTTCAGAGACATAAGACGTATTGAACAGTAACATCAATTATTTAAGAGTACAAATAAATATGTGAATACATACTTCTTAAAGTTAACATCGGAGAAAAGTTTTACAATTTGATGATAACATATATAACCAAATGAGCCATTAATAGTAACGGTAATGCGTACACTATCAAAATGATGTTGTGAGCTAAAATCCGTTATGTCTAAACATAATCTGTTAATACTCGTATGAAAATCGAGTAACTGTTAATCATGATATTGCGCGAAGAAATATTGTTAACTTTCATTCAAATATCTGGGAAACTGACTCCAGGAAAGTGTCTTAGCTAATAATCTATAGAAAACTGAAGAACACGTTTGAATATGAGACTTAATATATCTTAATAACAAGAAAATGTTGATGCAAAGCATCAATTAACCGGTAAATGTAACAAATAACACATACATAATACCATTAATATACTGAAATAAATAAAGTTTAGCACATAAATAACATGGTAACTCCCATTGAGCAGATCCAATGATATGTGCTTTAGCCGCCATTAACAATATAATTAACATAATTAACAAGTATATGCAGGACATTATTTTTAAACGATATCTGCTAAAAAAAGTAGTAACATATTTTAATTAAACTGCTTTACAGAAATTATAATTTAGTTCTTATTTCAATATAAAGGGAGATAATTTAAAAAGAAAAAAACTCTGGTTCCTAATTTCGTTATTATGACAAGGTTAATGTCAATTGTTTTTGCGTTTTTATCACTCGAAACCCATAATAGTTAGTTAATAAAGTTTAGCCCTGTTCTTTATAATATTATTATTTTTAACCTGAAACATCTTGTTTTATATATAATGGGAGATAACACTGATACTTACTTTGAATCACACATAATAAGTGAAAAACAAGAACACCTACTGACATGCCAAAGTTATCAAATGCTTTGCATTATAAAATAAACATTCACTTTGTTTACGCTAGATATGCAAAAGACCGTGCTAAACTTATGACTTTTTCGGTGAGCTCTAAGACTAACGTAATTTGAAAGTCCAATCTCGTTCTTTTATATAGAAATCTTATATACTACCTTAACCTAGCAAGTCTATACTGCAGTCTGTATTCTGAAGATCTGCGGAAGATCGCAAACGTGTTCTAAAAATAGAAGCAGTAGCTGGTTCCCGAGTTATCAGTTTACCAGTAAAATCCTGGATCTTATCCATAATACGCCGTACAATAAACACTTGACATACAAACATAGCTGTTTACCGAACAAGTACATCATTCGTAAATGTTCACTTGACATTTTGAATCAGCATTTAGATTTAAATCAAAATATAATTATCATATCAGTCCATTTGCTCAAATTAGTACAAAGGGACAACTAACAAATATCTAAATTAAAACCACCTCTCTTGCCATAGACTTTGCTAAGTAGTTCTCCATTTTAATACAACGATGTAATTCGAAGAAAAAAGCGACAATATCAAACATTTTAGCTTTGTTGTAATGGAATTCCTTAAAAAAGATAGTGTTAACCATAGAAGAACAGCAAAGTATAACGCATGCGTTACATGTAGACGATTTTTAATAATGGGTTAGTTTGTGGAGGCTTTGTTCAAGTCGCATGCCTGTAGTCGTCGATATGGAGATGACAGGAAGGTAAAGTGAAAAATTAAAAGATACTGTATGAATACAGATAAGTTTTTATTATTATACATGTTAAAGGGAACATATTCAAGTATTTTCAATTACACGTTACATCTGAGATATAACAAAGGGAATTTCAGTGACCATGCTACAGTATAATATAAAAGTCATATTTGCTTAAATTGTACAAGTGATTATCATATGGGCCCTATTTATGTTCACGTTTTAGTTGTATGCATGCTCAAAACCGCTTCGGAGTTGCCGTTAAGGCAATCAATTTTGCATTTTAAATGAATTACAAGTGATTTTATAGAAAATATTTAATTTCTTTACTTCTTTACTTCATTATAATACTCATATATAAATGGGTGCCGAAACGTCTAGGGTAAAAATTAAAATAAATGCTGAAATGTTTTGATGCCGAAACGTCTAGAATTGTGTGCATATATTTATAAGCATGTTGTATGTACTGATCATTGGGATCCTGCTTTAATTAGACTAATATGCTATATACACAATAGTTTTCATCTACAAAAATAGGGTTGTCAATGTTTCATATGTCACCGAGAGGTGTCATTAAAGGCTTCAATTACATCTGCTTTAATGAAAGACTCGGCATGTCATATCCATACAAAAACACATCTGCGACAAGACTTGCACAGTTCCTGTTTATAGTTACGATGATATATATGTATTTTGGCTGTTCTGGCTCAAAACCCAAATCACCCCAAATAATCTAAAATCACCACATAAACATTTCTGGCTCACAAACCAAATCACCCCAAATAATCTAAAACCACCACATAAAATTTTCATTAAAAACTGAAAATTAAGTTAATTTAACTGGTTATTTAGCATGTTACAGGCGATCCTAGATTTTTTAAATAGTTATCAAAATTACACCCAAAAATAGTCTGATTCTGCGGAGTTTTTTTTCTAATCTTTATAATTATAAAATGTTTCTTTAATACAAAATAAATTTGCTGATTTGTTATCAAAATTACACCCAAATCAACGAATAAACACGAAATCAACAGAATATGATTTTTTTTTATAAAACTCCTTCCACAAGGTGCTGAAATAAGCTGGTCCAGTGTTATATTTTGAGATTTTTGAATAAAAGTTGATTTGTTATTAAATTTACACCCAAATTAACGAATAAACACGAATATAATAAAATATGATTTTTCTAAAAATAAAGGTGCTGAAATAAGCTGGTCCAGAGCTATATTCTTAGATTTTTTAATAAAAGTTGATTTGTTATTAAATTTACACCTAAATCAACGAATAAACATCAAATCATAAAGGAAGACTGAAATCACCCCAAATAATATAAAACCACCACATAAATTTTTTAGTAAAACTGAAAAATTAAGTCAATTTAACTGGTTATTTAGCATGTTAAATTTTATTATAAAATAGAGGTTAAACATCAAAACTTAGGTTAACAAACTTTTTTAAAATAGGGCGTTCTGGCTCACAACCAAATTACCCCAAATAATCTAAAACCACCACATAAAACTTTTCATAAAGGAAGACTGTAAACCATAAAAGTAGAGAAAATAAAAACAAAAGAAACAAGCAGCAAACCATGCTCGTATGTCTTTTTTACACCTGCTACACTTGTTATACTACACTTGTAGCAGGTGTAAAAATGACATACCAGCTGTTTCTTTTATTTTCTCTACTTTTATCGTTTTCGTTTGCAGTCTTCCTTTATGATAACAATCAACTTTATTAAAAAATCTCAAAATATAACTCTGAACCGGTTTGTTTCGGCAACTTGTGGTAAGAGTTTTTCATATGTATTTTGAGGTTGCTGAAACAAATCTCGATTGAAATTTTTTTTACAGCAGAACGCCCACCTAAAAAAATTCATATTTTGTACATACTTGTTTTCAGATTTTAAAAAATCAAATTTGAGTAAGTATCTACCATTTCATATTTTATTTCTTGTACATACTTGTTTTTCAGATTTTAAAAAATCAAACTTGAGTAAGTATCTACCATTTCATATTTTATTTCTTGTACATACTTGTTTTTCAGATTTTAAAAAATCAAACTTGAGTATCTACCATTTCATATCCCGTTTATTATCTATGTATTTTGGGGTCGTCCTGCTGCAACTCGAGGTAAAAAAAAAATACAGCAGAACGCCCACCTAAGAAAAAATCATAATTTGTTGATTTGACTAAAATTCTGATAACAAATCAACAAATTTATTTTGTATTAAAGAAACATTTTATAATTATAAAGATTACAAAAAAAACCCACACACAATCAGACTATTTTTGTAATTTGGGTGTTATTTTGATAACTATTAAAAAAAATCAAACTTGCAATCTTCACTACCCCTATTTTAAAAAAGTTTTAATAAATCAATAACAAATCACCATTTATGGATGGCTATGTATTTTGGGGTCGTTCTGCTGCAATTCGAGGAAAAAAATAAATTACAACAGAACGCCCAAAATACATATACTGTCGATGTTGCATATTTATTACTGATTCTGTCATTCAATGTCATTTAGATAAATAGCATGTTATGTTTTTTGAAATATATTTTGTTTTGGGACAGGATATAACAGGTTTTGTGAGATTGGTGTTGTTCAGTAGTTCAGTATTTGGTTCAGTATCAAGTTAAATTAAAAGAAACAATGTGAATTTATATTTATTGGAGGTTTTGAACTGATTTGTGAGAGGAATTATATTACACACAAATGTGCTCACAAATAAGCTTGTATTTGAAAAGGTTGTGTGGTAAAGTTTAATATAGTGTGGACAGTTCATAAATACGTATAGACGAAACTCTAGGTCACGGACGAAGTAAAGAGCGGTCAGCATTATGAAAGTGAATACGGGTATTAAGATTTTAAGAATTAACTTTTTCCAAGTAGAAAGGGAGATCGGGATCGCATGTTCTTTGCGAGACTATTGTATACTAAAAGCATCAATAGATGCCCAATCTGATCACGAAATGCATTAAAATCAATCATTGAAGTTAATATATGCTTCGGACATTTAGAGAAAAAAGTCGAATACGTTTGCCTATATTACCAAAATGTCCAGTGATGACATGACCTGTCGCAGCAAAGCACAATTTGGGTGTGTTACACTCATATTTCTTAGGAGTGTTACTTTCTATATCAAGATCAGAAACTATTTTGTTGTAGATGAACATATTTATTTATTTGCTCATACTTGTAACAAATATTAGAATTTCATATAGTAAAAGTTATTTAGTTGTGACCATTTAATTTTAAGTGATCTTAATTAACTTGTTCATCTACGTCCATCTTGCCTTTTTAATTGTCGGCCATTTCATTGCACGTCATGTATGTACATGAATTGCTCGGCTTCTGTTCATTATTTGTATAGTCAAATAAATGTTGTACATTTTATTCGCAGCTGTACAATGTACGATGAATGCACAAAGTCACTAACTGTATTGAACCTTTGTATTCAAGAGATTTTACTTCGATGCAAATATAAAACTATAAAACATAAATCAATGATCGGATATATTAATGTACTATATACATATAAACTACATCTGGTGCAAATATGTTTTGCATAAATTAATGAAATTTTTTGAAACAAATTGTGTTTTTCGCTGAAATAGTGTTGTGGAATTTAGCGATAAGGTCTTTAGATCAACGGACACTGCATTATTTCCTTAGACGTTCACGCGACTGTTCTAGAGCCAAATACGAACATACGCTATGCAATGCGCCATGACCATAACCATACTTACGATGGATACCAGACTGTTCTAAAATATTAGGTTGGACGTACTTTTGAAACTGGAACATGACCTTACAAGGACGATAGATGTATGTATGATATGATATCAGACAATATGACAATATTCTCTATAACATCAGGCAGGCACACAAATGGGTTGATACATTGCCCTGGACACGTGACGGACACGGAGTCATAACATTGTACGAGCAGACGATTTAAAATGTACCATGACATCGATTAGTGTTAACGAATGGTTAAAGTTTAACTGGAATGGAGTATATAATGATATTACACGGGACTCTTTACCTAGTGTGTTGGGTATCATTAATGTGAATGTAATAATGCATATATTGCAAACGTTATATAATATCATAGCATATTTAAACTACACATGCCATTTGCCTACATTTTACATTTTGTAGTATGTGTTCATTGCAGTTGCTACTTAGATGTTTCTGTGTTATAATGGCGATGTTTGGTGAACCATGACTCCGTCATGCGTGTTTTATGTTTCCTTTTTTTATTTGATTAAGTCTTATCGCAGTATACGCTTTACTTTCGTAAATAAACAGACAATGAAAGCTAATTGTTTCTATTTATTTCCAGAGTAGACTTTGTTAGAAAAAAATAGCAAACGATCAAAATAAGTATAAAACTCGAACAGGAAATGCATCTTTCACAGAACCCAGTATACCCAAAACACTCAAAAAGACAAACATGAATGGCAGTGTTAATAAGGAATAAAAGCATATGACGTCACAAACACAAACAAAGGTTGAAAATAGGGATACCGCATTGGAATGGTCAGTGGCAAAAAAGGACGCTGGGGTTTAAACCAGGTTCTATGGTGCAACAAACCTCACACTTACCCTACCGTCATCCCAATAAAACGGGACAGTGTAACTAATGAAATTCCCGCCATGAACTATTCTCTAACCAACAAGGTAGCAATAATAGGCAATATAAGACACAAATATGTTCGTGTATATATAAATACAACAACCAATAGCTTAGAAAGCCACAATGAATGTACTCAATGACTTGGCAGAAGCCAGAGCAAGAATAGAATAAAACATTGAGGCCACGACAAGACAAGACAATAATAAATACTGAAAATGTGATCCCTTGTAAAAGAAAAAAGTAGCAGACTCGGCTTTATTGTCATGAGAGAGGTAATTATAAGATGAAACATTTCTCACGCCTTCTAGTATCGGCTTAAGCGATAGTCTACTTTAAAGCAACACAGAATGGACATGATGATCCCAAAGGAACAGTTAATAATAACATTACTGATTTGTAGTCGTAGCGACATTTTACGGCCGCCACACAGCACTAAACAAACGCTAGTGTGAATGTGTGATACTGAAAATAAACACAAACAAGAGAGAAAAGTAGCAGACTCGGTTTTATTGAGTCTGTTCATGAGAGGTAATTATAAGATGCAACACCTCTCACGCATCCTAGCACCGGCTTAAGCGATATTCTACCATTTAATGGATATTGATTTATTACGTAAACTAAGGTGGATATAAACGTCGAACAGAAAATGCATCATTCAAGGACCACAGTCAACCTCAAACACGCACAGAACCAAGCAACAACTACAAAGATGAATAAAATGCAAGATATGATATCACAAACATAAACGGGTTGAACATAAAGTATCTAAGACGATCAGTGGCAATACATACTTTAACTGAATACAATACGTAGAATATAGAACATGCCACTTCAATTTGTTTTCATAACAGTGCATGCATACCTTTAAAATGCAAGTTTTACCAAAATATATTTTAAGTGCAATCTTAAATCATCCATGATTGTGTCGGTTCGCTGATCCATAAAAACTGCCTTTGATCTATCATTCTATCGCAAATTGCCAAAGACAATAACTACTGACTTAAAGAAGGCATCACATTGCATGTCTTATCATTAAAACAATCATGTGTAGATTAAACTGTGAAATCAACGCTCTACCAAAGAGCCTCCACGTGATTTAAACAACGAACACTAATTACTTTCGCGTCAAAAACAAACACAATGTAAGACCATTAAACGATTCATACTTATATGCATCACTAGATTATAAACGACCAATACACTGTTTGCCATTCATTATGATTTTATATATGTAGTGCCAGTGTTTCAAATGTTTAAGACTAATAATATATATAAAAAAACTACTAATAATAAATACTGAAAAGGGGATCTTTGGAAGCAACAAACACAAACAAGAGATACAAGTAGCAGACTCGGTTTTATTGAGTCTATTCATGGGAGGTAATGTCGAATGTATCACCTCTCACGCCTCCTAGCACCGGCTTAGGCGATATTCTACTTTAAAGCCACGAAGAGTGGGCTTAATGATCCCAAAGGATCAGTAAGTAATAACACTACTGGTTTGTAGTCGCGTCAAATGTTTACGGCCGCCACACAGCACTAAACAAACGCTAGTGTGAATGTCAATAAATGCAACAAACACAAACAAGAAATAAAAGTAGCAAACTCGTTTTTTTTTGTTTCTGTTCATGGGAGGTAATGTCAACACCTCTCACGCCTCCTAGCAACGGCTTAAGGGATATTCTACTAAGTATAAATCGAATAACTGAAGACCCTCCATGCACGTTATGTCATAACTAAAAGCAGGTAGGTGCCAACAAATACTCACTTCTGTCTAACACCGATATGTCGCGGAGTGGTTAGTTTTAGTAACCACGAATGTGGAGCGGGCATATAGTGTTACTTATCCCTCTCCGTCCGTCCGTGCGACCAAAGTTTAACATTCAATTTTTGTATTAGGTCAATTGCATGATAAGTTGTTGGTAAATAATACGTTTATGACTTAGATCATGTAGATCAAATTTATAATAAATACAATAGTTTCATTAACACATTAACACAACTTGCACAGTGTTACAGATTTAAGGTGTTACATGCATAACCAATCAAAATGGGTATTCGACACTGCTAACAAGGGAAGTTATGTGATAAAAGCCACTGATACATATAACTCACTTACACACGATATTAATATACGCCAAGTATATAGAACACATATGAGACATATAAGCTGCATATACGTATAAGTAAATCATTTATTATAGTGGCATAGTGTAATATAATTCAGATATTGAAGAGTCGTCATTGTTAAGCAAGTGGCCTGGTCAAATGGGCACGGCAAGACAGGGTACTGCCAAGAAGTAATAAAAGAGCTGTCCGATAAGTTGAGAAAATACGAATCTCTGACTCGTCTGCTGGGGGCTGGGACACTGTAAAGCTATACGAAGCTAATCCAATAGCCAATATTTACAAGGCGGAAACCCGGGCTCTTCAACGTAAACGCTCCAGTTCTAGGGGTAAGACATCTACAGCCACAGCAGTTCGTCCAGGTATGTCTGCTTCTTCTTATCTACATTCTAAGCCATGAGGCCCACCTGCAATACCAACTAGATCTACAACGCAGCAGTCATATTACAGGCCACGTCCATTTCGAGGTTCCTATGGATCGCCGGGCACCCAAAGTCAAACATACAGTGGGATCGGATCAGGGGCATGTTTCGCCTGTGACGGGTTTGATCACTACCGAAGAGACTGTCCATCCGTCTAACATACGACAACCAGGAACCAGTCGTCGACAAGCAAATGAGTTGACAGAGAGAGACTGTTTAAACGATGAGTATTGTTTAAACTATGACATATTTACTCACAATTATTACGAGTACGAGCAGGGTCAAAAGCAAATAATTGTCAGAGGTATATTGAAGCAGCATATTGCATATGGACGAATGATTTCATTTTAGATGTAATTGATTCGGGTTATAAAATTGCATTTTTCACTATACCAAAAAGAAGTTTTAATCCTAATAATCGTTCTGCTATCAAAGAATACGATTTTATCACTACAGTCATTCAGGATTTGT
This sequence comes from Cyrtodaria siliqua, assembly GCA_037043455.1. Lineage (NCBI taxonomy): Eukaryota > Metazoa > Mollusca > Bivalvia > Adapedonta > Hiatellidae > Cyrtodaria > Cyrtodaria siliqua. The sequence continues at coordinate 75,104 of JAWPHD010008314.1, read as the reverse complement.
TAGACCGAGCATTAATTGAGCAATGTTTAAAGCCACCTTTTGTTGTAAACCCTTTGTCTGTGTCAAAGCAAAGTAACAGCAAGAAAAGACTGATACTTGATCTAAGGAGTGGATCAGCATATTTGGAAACAGTCTGTCAAATATGAAGACTTGAGGATGGTTCTATCATTTTGTAGAAAGGTTACTTTATGATAAAGTTTGACCTTGCCAGTGCATATCATTTTATTGAAATGTTCAGGCCACATACAGAGTTTTAGGGTTTTCATGGATTGATAAGGACGGAAATAGGATCTATTATAAATTGTTGGTACTATCTGGCGCTTGTTATATTTTTCAAAGTTAACGCGCCCTTTGATTGCTAAATGGAGAGGATTTGGTTGTGCACACGATTACAATAGAGCAATAGATGTGGGAAAACATATTAAAAATGATTTGCTTTTGTCAGGATTTAATCCCAATGAAAGTCTATATGGGTACTGGTACAAATTTTGCAGTTTTAGGCGTTATTTTGAATTCATTGGATGGTGTTATTGTTATTCCCGATTATAGAATGAGTAAGGTCGAAAATACTATGTCTTATCTATTGCACGGGATAAAAGTGCACAGGCGAGTACGTCAGGTAGCCAGTTTAGTTTGTTCAGATTATTTCAATGTCCATTGCTATAGGTCACGTGACACAGATAATGACTCGCTACCTGAGTTTAGACATATTGAACGCATACAACTGGGATTCATTCATAACGCTTTCAAGTGAGAGCATTAGCCAAATTGAATTTTGGAAACATAGTTTAAAGCTTATGAATGTAAAAGACATATTTCAGTCGCATATTAAAGTGTTCCAGGATTGTGTATTCTGATGCTAGTTCTACTGGTTATGGTGGTTATGCGGTAAATTCCAATAACGGTCTATCTCACGGCATGTGGTCTAAGGAAGAAAGCTGTAAGTCCTCAACTTGGAGGGAATTAATGGCCGTTTTCATATATTGACTCACAATAGAGTCAAGTGGTTCTCAGATAATCAAGGGGTAACATATATAGTGCAGAAAGGCTCTATGAACAAAGAGATACAGTATATAGCTGTAAATATATTCAGACTATGTATGTCAGAATATATTTACCTTGAAATGGAATGGATACCAAGATCTGAAAATGATGGGGCTGATTATGCGTCCAGAATTATAGACCAATATGATTGGGGGATATCCTTTTATATACTGCAGTTAATACAGAGTAGATTTGGTTATTTAGAAGTTGACTGGTTTGCGTCAGAAGATAATGCTAAGTTACCCAGATTTTATTCTAGATTCTGGAACCCGTCTTCTTTAGGAGTTGATGCATTTACAATCAGTTGGGGGACAGAATATGGATTATTTGTACCACCCATAACAGTAGTAAATAGAGTTCTCGGTAAAAGGAGGTCAATATGTGGGAGTTTTGGTGATTCCATGTTGGAAGTCTGCAACATATTGGCCAATCATTTGTCCAAATGGGAATTTTATCCCTTAAGTAGTTGATTGGTTCGATTTACTAACAAACAAACGTAATTATACAAGGTATAAAAAATGGGAAAGGTATCTTTGGAAATATAGATCTTCAGTTTAGGATTGAATTTTAGATAGGGGACATAACTGAGGTAAATCTTACAGGTAACGTTGTATGAGTTGTTCCCCTTCCCATAAGTGGGAGTGAATTGACAGCAGTGTTTGGTTGCGACAGATTTATTAATATATTTTAAGGACAGCATTGTCATGAAAGGCTATATAGCCATAGGCAGCTTAGTTGAACAGATTGTTGTTGGATAATGCATAAGGCGGCATCGCCATGATTATGCAGAAGAGTATTTACAATAATGCAAGAAGTAGTCTTTGGATACGAATCGATTACAGCATTGTGCGTTGTCATTTTGACAGTTTACTAGGCAATACTTTAGGCACGCACAAGCCAATATAATTAGTTAAATTTATAACAATGTATAAGTATATTATGTTTATGAAGTATACTAATACAATATTTTGTGTACACATCTTTTTTTCCAAAGTCACAAAGACAAAATAGACGAATTGCCGAGGTTTTGGCGGGTAAAGTGGATCTACTCCCGGACGTTTTACAAAAATCGAGAGCGGAAAATACCAGCCGTAAATATGAGTATGCGTTTTTAAGATGGACAAAATGGGCATTACATAATGGGCTGGGAAGTAGAGACATTTTGACTGCCAAGGCTTTCCCGGTTGCGATATATCTTTTGTCGTTAATTCAACCGCAGTTTCTCCAAGTCCTGTTATTGCTGCTTTCTACGGAAGTAAATGGTTTCATGATATTTATGGTTTAAATTTTCCTACCGATTCCAAAATTGTTTCAAATGTCATTGAATCGGCCAAGAAAATTTTGGCTAAACCTACAGTTAAAAAAGAACCCATTACTGTTGATTTACTTTTAGCAATATATAAACGGCTTTATGAGGACAGGCATCTCAAAACTCAAAGAATTATATGTGCTAGTTTATTGGCGTTTTCTGGGTTTATGCGTAGTTCTGAGTTATTGAATACTAGGATTTCAGACATTAAATTTGACCAGTCTTTCTATCAGTTTTCATATAAAGCAGTAAAACGGATAAATATAGAGACGGTTCGTGGATAATGATAGCTGGGAGGTGCCTTTGTCCCGTTAATAATGTAATACAATTCATTAGCTTGACTGGGTTAGTGAATGATTACTTTCTATACTGTAATTTAAGTAAAACGGGAAAGGGATATATAGTTTGAAATACGAATAAAGTGATGTCATATTCAAACCTACGTGAACAATTTATGTCTGCGTTTTCGCCACATGTAAATGACATTTCTAAGTTTTGTTTGCATTCGCTTAAAGCTGGGGGTGCCTCAGCCGCGGCAAATAACGGAGTTAAAGACAGATTGTTTAAGAGACACAGACGATGGATTAGTGAAAGTGCTAAGGACGTATACATTAGGGATTATCACTTTCATTGGGATTGTGATTGATATGAGGACTCTGAATTACGTTTTCAGACGATATTTGTTTTCTTAATGTGAACAGTTGAAACATGTGAATTGAGTTGTATACAACAAAAAACAGTGTAGTAACCTGTATATCATCAAATGTCAATTTCGAAGCATTATACGTGTTAAAGTGGGTTATTTATGCCCGTTCTTTGATAGTTCAGTTGGTCACCCAAGTGCTCTATGCCAAATTACAATTTGAAATTCTGAAGTTAGCACGGTGTTTGTTGTTTCTTGAGTCTAGTAAGAGAGGTTGCAAGGTTTAAGGGAAATATAATTTTCTTCGTTTAAAAAATGAAGCAGAAGTAAATTAATTTCCCTTGAATCGTGTTAAGTCTCCGCTAGGTGTAGCGATTAAGCGGCAATTCATTCAGCTTTGGGACAACGACCGACTAACATGTTTAGTTTTTAGCTCTACTGGCCGAAGGCCAGCACAGCTTATGGGATGGCGAGTTGTCCGTTGTCCGTCGTCCGTCGTCCGTTAACGTTTGCCTTGTGAACACTCTAGGGCCTTTATTATTAATTGAATCTTTACGAAACTTTGCCAGTGTCTTTATATCAATGAAAGCTCGAATAAGTTCGAAAACCAGCCAGATCGGAATAATTTTACCGAAGTTATGGCCCTTGTTTTGCTGAAAAATGCCATATTAAGCTTTATGAACACTGTAGCACCTTCATTTATTATTCGATCTTTACCAAACTTGTACAGATTGTTAATATCAATAAAGGTCGGACATGTTCGAAAACCAGCTAAATCGGATCAGTAACACCGGAGTTATGGCCCTTGATTTTTCTGAAAATTGCTATTTTCTGCCTTGTGAACGCTCTAGCACCTTCATTTATTATTTGATCGTTACCAAACTTGCACAGGCTGTTAATACTAATTATAGCTTGAATAAGTTCGAAATTCAGCTGAATTGGGTCAGTAACACTAGAGTTATGGCCATTGTTTTTTTCTGAAAAATGCCATTTTCTGCCTTATGAACACTCTAGCACCTTCATTTATTATTTGATCTTTACTAAACTTGCAAAGATTGTTAATATCAATGAAAGCTCGAACAAGTTTGCAAACCAACTAAATCGGATCAGTAACAACGACATTAAAGGCGTAATAATAGCTAATAATGAAATAAAAAATACAGCTTTTGCAGATGATGCCACTTTCATACTAGATGGTTCGAAGAAAACATTTGAATCTTTAATTAGACTAATAGATAAATTCAGTTTGACATCAGGACTCAAGTTAAACATAAACAAATCGGTAATATTGCGTGTTGGCTCACTCAAAAATACAAATGAAAAATACTGCAAAGATAAACACTTTATATGGACAAACAATAAAGCAACAACACTGGGAATTGTTTTTACAAATGATAGGTCAAAATGCCACCAGGAAAACCTTATACCAAAGATAGATGAATTCTGCAATTGTTTAGAACGTTGGGAAAAACATAGTTTGTCAATAATTGGAAAAATTACCGTTATTAAAACATTTGCACTACCCAAACTCATATATCCTCTAACAGTTCTAGAGACTCCAAATGAAGTTTGTATTAACCGAATAAAAAACAAAATGTTTGAATTTTTATGGGAAGGTAAACCAGATAAAATAAACAGAAACACAATAATTCAGGATTATGAAAATGGGGGTTTAAAAATGATTGATATAAACCTATTTATAAATTCAATAAAAGCAGGCTGGATTAAAAGACTTCTGGATCCTAACAATCACGGTGATTGGAAGGCGATATATATGAAAGAAATTAATAAATGTGGAGGGAAAACATTGTTTGAAAGCAATTTTAATACAATTGATGCAAAAACAATAACTCTTAAATTACCGTTTTTATCGCAAATAGTTGAATCATGGTCAGCAATAAATTTTAGGGAAAATATTGATCAATATTCGAGACAAATTATATGGAACAATACTTATATTAAACACAGAGGGAAAATGCTTTATAAAAAAACATGGGACATTAAAGGTATACAATACATCGAACAGTTATATAATACTAGGGTTAAAACATTCTACACATTCGATCATTTAAAAACGGTTTTTAATCTAAGCAATTCTGAGTTTCTTCAATATTATACAATCATTCAAAGCATTCCAAAGATGTGGAAGAAAGCAATTCAAACAGAAACTAGAAACGATATTAATATTGAACAAACACTGATAAAAGAAATAGAGAAAACAACGAATGCAAATAAAGTTATATATAATAAGCATATTAGACGTATTCAGAAGGATCTCGTTATAAAACCTCATGTAAAATGGGACAAAACATTTACGAATCTAAACTGGAAACTAATTCACCTTATACCGTTTGAATGCTTAATTGACACTAAACTTAGAACATTCCAGTATAAATATATAATGCGAGTTCTCCCAACAAACACTTTTTTGCATAAATGTAAAATTGCAAATACAAGTCTTTGTGACTTTTGTAATATGCACATAGAAACTATCGAGCATTTGTTTTGGGAATGTCCAGTTACTCGAGCTTTTTGGACAGGGGTACAAAACCTTATAATCACTAAAAATATACAATGCAATGTAGACTTTAAAACGATCTCATTTGGAATTATGGCACAAACGGCAAACTCTTGCTTTTTAAATTGTATATTAATGATTGCGAAGTATTTTATTTTCAGAAGTAAATATACAAAGACAACTCCCAGTGTTGCAACCTTTATACTATATTTAAACAAAATTGAAAACATAGAAAGAATAATAGCGACATCTAGGGAAAAGATAAGACAACACAATGATAAATGGGAACTTTTTGCAGCTCAGAACTGAAAACGTTTTAAACAGCTCGTACAGTGTGGTGGTACACTTCTATTCCTCTCTGCTACTCTGTTAATCTGTTCTGTCCTTTCATTACTGTCCTAACAACCTATCTCCTATCACATCTAATATAATCTTATTTTTCGAGAGACATAAGTGTACAATAAAACATGTGTTTTGTTGATTCACATAATGTAAATATGTATTTAGAAAATGTAAAATGCTCTTTGTAAATATGTGTGTTATTGTATAATTGTGGAAATTGAAAAATAAAATATTTTCAAAACAAAAAAAAAAGTAACACCGGAGTTATGGCCTTTTTTTTTTTTTGAAAATGCTATTTTCTGCCTTGTGAACACTCTACGGCCTTCAATATTACTCGGATCTTTACTTAACTTTGTCAGTGTCTTTATATCAATAAAAGCTAGAACAAGTTCGAAAATCGGCAAGATTGAAATAATTTCACAGGAGTTATGGCCCTTGTTTTGCTGAAAAATGCCATATTAAGCCTTGTGAACATTCTAGCACCTTCATTTATTAAGTTATCTTTATCAAACTTGCAAAGATTGTTAATATCAATAAAAGCTCAGACAAGTTTGAAAACCAACTAGATCGGACAATTAACAGCGGAATTATTGCCCTTGATTTAGTTAAAAAAGCTATATTTTGCATCGTTAAGACGATAGGGGCTTTATTGTTCATCCGATCTTTACCAAACTTTATCAGATTGTTAATATCAATGAAAGCTCGGACAAGTTTGAAAATCATTTATATCGAACCAGTAACAGCGGGGTTATTGCCCTTGATTTAGTTCAAAATGCTATATTTTGCTTCGTTGAGACTATTTTTTATCCGATCTTTACCAAACTTCATCAGATTGTTAATGTCAATAAAAGCTCGGTCAAGTTCGAAAACCAGACAGATCGGACCAGTAATAGCGGAGTTGTGGCCCTTGATTTTGTTAAAAATGCTATAATTTGCCTCGTCTTACGATAGTGCCTTCAATTTGCATCTGATCTTTGCCAAACTTTACCAGATTTTATAACTTTTTTCTTTTTATATTATCATCTATTTTTTATTTATTATTTTTCCTTTTTTTAAATTTTTTTTTTGATTTTTTCTTTACATTTTTTTTAGCTCTGTGTTGGAACAGTCGGACCAGTAACAGAGGAGTTATGGCTCTTGATTTAGTTAAAAATGCTATATTTTGCCTCATTAATACGGTAGGGCCTTCATTTTTCATTTGATCTTTACCAAACTTTACCATATTCTTTAGTTATTGCCTTTGATTTAGTTGAAAAGCTGTATTTGGTCCAAAACTTTCCAAAAAACGTAAATGGCAGTCCCTCGCTTCATTAATGTTATAAGAGCAATGTTAGTCAGTAGAGTGTCAACAGGCCCTCTTGGGCCTCTTGTTTAGTTTATGTTTCAAGTCATGTATATTTCAAAATTGACATTGTATGCATCTGTTCAATTAATTAAATGAATAATAGTGTTTTTCACTGTCATGATCTATGATAATTCATATGAATTTGAACGTTGTTATGATTGTTTATGCACTTTGTTGTTCATTGAGTGATAACATATACAAAACCTTTTCATTACTTTAAAGAGTAATTGATACAATGAGATGGAGTCTCAATAATTTGAGTTTAATTATGTGTTATTTAACAAATGCCGTGGTATCAGCTGGTCACCCAAGTGCTCTATGCCAAATTACAATTTGAAATTCTGAAGTTAGCACTGTGTTTGTTATTTCTTGAGTCTAGTAAGAGACGTTGCAAGGTTTAAGGGAAGTCAAATTTACAGCAGTTTGGTTGTCGAAATGATCAATTAAATTTCGTTCCCGCATGACATGTTTTACGTCACTACACCAGTTATTAGTCAATGTTAAAAGCACGCCTCGTCACGCCTCGTCAACTTATTGTCATTAAAACTTATCAATCTATTCCATAATCGTAACATTGATACCCATTGTCTGTATACACTCGGTAACCAACCCCTGATATGTTTGAATATGTAGATTTGGTAATGGGAATTCCATGCAAAGCTAAACATATTAAACGATTTCAATGACAAATAATAATCAAATGTTTCATATATATACAAGCGCTCTACCACTGACGCAGTATTTATTTTGCATTCTGTTATACAAAAGGTATTATCGGCTAATTCTAAATTATGGTGTGTATTTATTGATTATGAAAAAGCATTTGATACTGTTATAAGAGATGCTCTGTGGGTGAAATTACTTCAATCTGGTATTAGCTGCAAAATGGTACGTATGATACAGGCTATATATAACAATGTGAAATCATGTGTTAAACTTTCATCGAATATGGATATGTCAGAGTTCTTCGACGTCACATTGGGCTTGAAGCAAGGAGAGCCACTGTCGCCCATTTTGTTCATTTTGTTTATTAATGATATTGTCGCTAATATTAATTTTGATACATTGACTGATAATGACCTAAATATGCTGACAAGGTATCTGATCCTTTTTGCCGATGATATTGTGCTATTTACAACGGACCCAGATAGCCTACAGACTCAGATAGATAGTATTTACCAATACTCACATAAGTGGGGTTTAAAAATAAATATAAATAAAACTAAAGTATGTATTTTCGAAAAAAGGAAAACAAATCATAATGTGGAGTTTTTTTGTAAATGACGAAAAAGTTGAAATCGTAGATAGTTTTACGTATTTAGGCATTAAATTTACTCATACCGGTAACCTGTCAAATGCTGTTAAAACTTTATCCGATCAAGCCCTAAGGGCATATCATAATTTGCTATCTGTGTTCGATAGAATACCGTTAGATGTAAAAACCAAATTGTCCTTATTTGATTCAATGGTTGTACCAATTATATTATATGGAGCTGAAGTGTGGGGCGTGTATAATTATAAAGACGTGGATAAACTGCATATCAAATTTTGCAAGCATGTTATGGGAGTACGTCAACAGACATCCAATTATGCTGTCTATTGTGAATTAGGGCGATTTCCATTAACTGTTATAAGTAAAGAAAGATCGTTAAAATGTTGGTTAAAATTAATGAGTGATGTTAATTCACCTGTATACAGTATATATATTGAACACTGTAATAGCATAAACGAAAGCTGTTGGGCTAATCGTATTAGAACTATTATTGACAATCTTGGTTATTCGAATTTAGCAAACGATGTTAGGATCAATACTAATTATTTACCTTTACTTAAAAGGCGATTGCGAGACCAGTTTGTTCAAGAATGGAGTATGAGTATACATAATTCGCCTAAACTTGATTATTATGCAAAATTTAAAAACACATTTTGCTATGAAGATTATATTGACAAACTTAAAAGCGATTCTCTACGAAAACATTTTACGTGTTTAAGATTAAGTTCACATTCTCTTGAAATTGAGACCGGGCGATATAATGGTATTGATCGTGCTAATAGATTATGTAAACTTTGTAATCAGAATGTTATAGAGTCAGAATATCATTTCTTGCTGTGTTGTACTAAATACAACGATATCCGTACTAAATACTTAGGCCGCATAGCTTGGCCTACACTCAATAAATTTAAATATATCATGTCGTCTAAAAATGGTAAAATATTGTTAAAAATTTCAAAATTTATCCAAGAAGCTCTTGTAATAAGAAAAAATACCCTTGAGAATATGATTGTTTTGCAAGAATAATATACATGTAATGTATTGTTAAATGTGTAATTATGTTATGTATGTTTATTACAATATGTGTTGTCTTTGCCATATTTCTCTGTAAAACTTTGTAAATGGCCAAAGGCAAAATTTGCCGATTTGCTGAATAAACTTGAAACTTGAAACTTGAAACTATATAAGAAACTTTCAAAACAATATGAACGTATACAATAAAAAGATTATTGAATTTGTACGGTAAAAATATAACGTGGAACTCGTTGATTAAGCGTTGTTTTGGCCAGAACAACTCCTTCCAAGTAGTGTACACACATTCAATAAGCTAATATACTGAACAAAAACAGTTAAGAGCGACTTTTTAGGGATAAATATATGAACATGATATAATTGTTTAATTTTGTAGAAATGCTATATAAGGATGAGATTTTCAAAAAATAACTGTTATTTTATTTTCTAATCAAAGTATCAGAATTACCTACCATACATTAACAACAGCTTAATTCATTATACAAACGTATTGCTTTGAACAAATTTAATGTTTGGCATTCGTAAGAACTGTCCATTCTGTCTTTGTTTAAAAACCACTGAAATGTTCACAAACAATTGTTATTCTCAAACGAAAATATTTCAAATTTCGTAATGTTAAAATTACCTCAATTTTCATTGAAAAGAGAACGATTTTCGATAACCTACTCAAGTATGTTCCCATTATATTTACTTTATTTTCATCGCCGACTTTGTTTACAAATGACTTTGTAGCATTATTATCGGTTAAACCTATGCCACTTTATCAGTGACACGGCTCAGAATCTCGTCTATGACAATGACATGTATTTTATGCGCTAAATTTATTTTGCTCATTATATATACTCGCTAATGGTCGGATTAAATAACATTCAGTGAACCGGACAAATATTACAATTTATTATTTTTTATAGATGACAATTTCAGGTGCTGATGACACGTATTCAATCGCATATTGGGTACGGATCTATCACGACAGTAAATACATACTTGTGTTTTAGGCGCGTTTTATATGCAGTGTAATAAACATGGATTATATGTATTATTGAATGACAGCAAAATGACCGTATTACCGAATAACACTGAATTACTTTTGCTTCAGTTAAACAATAACATGACTATGACATTGTTACCTGTGACGATTTTGATTGGGTTAGAATCTTTCTAATACTTATCGTACATTCAAAATGCTACAAGAAAAGTAATTTTAGATGTTTTGTATTGTCAATTGCTGTCGTAGACCTTACAAACTGCCTCACATCGATGCCTGTAGAGATGTTTGCACAAACGCATTGGTACATGTTTGAGCAAGATTGGCTGTGCAAGATTAAATCGTACTTTCTCGTGTTCGCCGCGTGGGGATCAGCTACCCTTCTGTCACTATTGGCCTTCGACAGACACCGAAAAATATGCCGAACTTTGAAATGGCAAATTCAACCATCTCTTGCTAAGAAGATGTGTATAGCATCATTCGTCATATCCGCCTGTGTTGCTATACCTATAACTATAACCTTCGGCAAGCAGAGCTATATTTATATGCACGATGACAAACCCATCAGTGTTTCCATCTGCGAAAAGTCGGATCAGTACAAGGACAGTATATATCCTTTTGTTTATTTCGGGTGTGTGTATATTGGACCCGTTGGCATTATGCTACTTTTTGTGAGTTTTGTCAATATTCGCATTGCCAAGAAACTCTCTTGTGGAATGTATAGTAAAACGGTATGCAAAATTCGTTGTCTAAGGTCATTTTCTGATACTGAAATTACAACGACAACATCTGATGTATCTGCAACAATGTCGGATATATCTACAACCGACAATTCCGCTAACGTTATAGCTAACCAACACGGAATTGCATCAAACCTGTTTGGTGTCGACACGCTTTGTCAAAAATACACGACTAACCAGTTAGAGATGCGGACGGGTCGTCAAAATGCCAATGAGACGAAATACGTGGCGTCGCGATTTACAAGTCATAACGTGAAGGAAAGAAACATATCCGCAGCTGTAAGTCTTACCGCAATGCGTAAATTAAGTGACAATCCTAAAACAGTCCCAACAGAACAGGGAGGTACTGGTCATGGGTTAACAAATGATGTTAACGTAAACAACGCTATATCGCGGATAAAAATATATAGTAAAAGAGACATGGACTGCTCAAACAACATACGAGTGACCTCACGTATATGGCGATCAGCCTCAAACCGAAAACGCAAAACCATCATCATGTTAATACTGACGTCCGTGTATGTCACGACAATGGCGGTATATGTCGTTCTAATCTCTATTGTAGCCAGAAAAGAGGGAATTGTAAAGAATCTTTCAAATCTCCAGAAAGTCGTGTTTTTCTTATTTTTGAGACTGTTTTTCATAAATAGTGCTATGAATTCAGTTATATATGGCTTTCTGGATCCACGATTTCGATTGGCGTTAATGAAGATTTTGCATAGGAAATAATGATACCTGTTTATTAAATCAAGGTCAATATATAAGTTGATGTGTACATTGACAACTGTATGAACCTTGGTACGACGCTTTTGACTTTGGATACATTTATGTAATATCATTTTAGCGGGTTATGCAGCTATTTGCTTCTTCATCAACGTCAGACGTACCAGAAATAAAATGAAACACATGAATAAGAGAAGAATGAGCATTGGAATCGCTTGGAATGTTTGCGTTTCAGTAATTTCTTGCACTACGAGATATATTCGTCTTAGATCGTTCATAAACGATGCAGAACATTGTATCCATCTTCATTTGGCAATTGGTGGAATTCACGAAATTAAAGAGACCTCACAATTTATATCTTAAAACCGCCTGTGCGCTGGTTATTGTGTGTAATGCCTGTTTATAAATGCTACAATATACAAAGAAATGTTGATGGTGTAGTGGTTATCCTCACATACAATGAAGAGTAAATAAAAGCGCTAGAATATCTTGTTCAAATCCCGCTTGTTTATCAAATATACTCATTACGTGGTTCCGCATTAATTCCATGAAGCGATGGTAAAGCTTATATTAGCATGATTTTATAATGGATATTTTGACAATAAAACACGTTTAAAAACATTTTTTTACTGAAAAAAAATGCGATAACCTGTTTGAAATTGCCTATTAAATGTTTTAATTTTACAATATGCAAACTTTTTAAGCCGAAATCAAGGTGTTATTTCATACCCCAGCCAAACCCGTTTTCGCTTCTTGGAAAAGGGGTTGGATGGCGTATGAAATTTAATACTCGGACCACGTAATGGTCGGAAGACGTCTATTTATCGATGCTGCCATGTGATATTTTACGCACCGAATCTTAGCTTACATACCGATGTCGAACTGAAATTACTTCATCCGTGGGTTATTCATATACAGGAGTTCGAACCATTCGACAAGTATGGCTTCTGTAACTTTTTAAGTGTTATTTCATATAAGATAAAACTGAGGTTGAAGAGAAAAATCATACATAGTGACTGACTGAATAAGTGTATATAACTAAATTTAAGAGCGTTGCAATATAAAATGATACATTTTCTGCCGAGTTTCCTGATTAATTGTGTAGTCAAGAAACCTGGCAGACTCGTTTATCTTTCGAAGTTTATAGATCACACCATTATACAATACAGACTAGTCTGCATGGTAGTTTTAGTCGCAGTAATGATTTTATGTTGGTGTTTTACTCCTCCAGCTGGTTTACGTCCCGACGATAGAACTCGAGATACCATAAGGAAAACATTGCTGATGTGTACTCGCAATAACTGGGTTTCTATCATTAAAACACTAAACATAGCTACACGCTCTAGCAAAAAGAACGAGTTGGGAGATATGAGGTTGCACGAGGTACATCGCCATCTACAAGTGAACGATGTCGAACGCGACTTTATCTATCTTATCATATAATTTTCGACAAGGATCAAAATCATGTCATGCTGATCATTTTAGAAAAAGTCCCATATCAATATCACTGATAGTTTTCAAGAAGTAATCGCTACAAATTTGTTTTTTAAAAATATTTTTTTAGCCGTGGTTTTGAATTTCCGGACGACCTGAAATATTGCTAGGATCAAATAGACATCAAGAGCAACATTCCTGTGAAGTTTCAAGACAATCTGTCTAGTAGTTTCAGATGAGTAGTCGCGATATATCTAAGTAGTATGTATGAAATCGATATATCGCGATCGAGGAATGTTGCTATAGTATCCGAACTGTTGGCGGATATGTTTGCCACTGACCTTTTCAATACGGTACTCATATCGTCAACCCTGATATGTTTATGGTGTCGAATAACTTATTGTTTCTCCCTTGTAATTGTTGGTTTTGATTGCGTGGTTTTGTTGACTGTGTTCTTTGAATGCCATATTTCCTTTTCGAATGTTTTACCTACGTGTATTCAACGTGAGCTCTGGTGGATGCGTAGTAGTAACCATATAAGCAAAGAACTGACTTTGACTATTGATTATATCATCTAAATACAAAAATGTGTTATTAAACGCATTAATAATGTATTTCTGGCTAGCAGGTGACAAGCTCCACATAAACCTCTTTCATAACAATATAAAACGAATCTGAGACGAGTGACGTATAAGAAGTGAAATATTGTGTTTTAATAGCAGATTCATGGTGTTTAAACAAAACGTAATATGTTCAAGGTACACGCTTAAACATCGTTAAACGCTGCTATAGGTATAACAACATTGATATAATACACGGGGAGATGTTTACCACCGCCACAATGCACACGTGACATATGACCCTTTAGAAACCACAGCACCCAAACGCAATGGATGGCAACTGGAAACCGCCTTGTGTCAGCTTTACGCTTTAAGCTTTAAATAAAATTTATAATTTTATATTTTATATTAAATTATCAATTGTTGAATGTCTTTTTGAGTATTTCAGTTATTTTGGGTACAAATCAATATCACTTCAAAATATGTATATACTTATTTTATTACTTACTGGGATAATCACGGGATACTCGGTGTGGCATACCCCTTATTGTTCAGGGCGCTTGTTTGAGCCAAATGTGTCTTGCACCTTTAAGTACAATTTCATATAATTCCTAAATAAGAATTATATCAGTGAAACAGATATTTTTAGTGGTAAATAAAACCACCTTACTTTTTAAAATCGGTTTAGAAATAAAAATATCACATGCAAAAGTTGTTTTTGATGATGCAATCTGCTGCATCAAACATTTTAAAATATATTTGTTTTGGATTTTTTTTCAAAAATGGTTTAAATGTGTTGGATAAATGTAAATTAAGACACTCTGAAAGTTGCATAGCAAATTATTAGGGCTAACTGAAGTTTATTGAGATTTCTTAATTATTTGATGTCCCAGTAATTAGAAATTTACCTGGAAAAAGTCCAACCAAAAAGCAATTTTGGCTGTACAATTGTATTTCCCAACCGATTTTCAAAACTAGGGCATTTTTATTTACCACTAAAATTTTCAGTTCTAATGATATATAATTTATGTGCGTATTACTAAAATTGCTAATGGGTCCATATTCATAAAGCTTCTTAGCAATATCTTAAGTCAGATTTTATCAATTTTTTAAACACCCTTTTCTATCAATTTAAGACGTTTTCTTAATAATGTTAATAACGTAAAGGATAGCTTTAACATACAGCTAACTATTTATCTTAAAATAGATGGTTTGTAGTGTTTCTGAGAGGTTAATAAGGATATTTAAAAAATGTAAAAATCTTAAATTTTGACTGAAGTCTTATTTTCCCCTTCAGTTGCTTCATGAATATGGACCCAGGTTAGTGCATAATACAAAACGAATGACCAATTCATGCAATTTATAAATAAACTTTGAGGGTGTTTATTTTGTGTGGCTTATCATGAAACTTCGACAATTTCAAGCATAAACATATACTTGGATTTATTAAAGTAATACCCGATAATCTTTTCTGTCTTTTCAGTTTCGTAAATTGTGTTGCTTATATTTGAATTTAGTAATTGCATTATATTGTTTTAATTTGTAGAAAATATGACATTGTATAAAATCATCAAAGTATCAAAGTATCAAATATTTGAAAAAAAAATACCAAAACTGTTGAAATTCATATCCTCCGGTTACAAATCCGCCGCGCTACCGACTGCGACACGCCAGCCCCTTATTGGGCAAATTCAATGTCAAGGAGTGCTGTTTTGATAATGGGTAGTCGGGTTTTACACATTTGATTAACAGGTTGTTTGTAAATATTACAACCACGCTCGTGTATAATTTGGTTTAACTGCCGAATCTGTCATTTATAGCACGGCTGAATTATACCGGCATTTATAGCACGGTTTAGACTCAGATCGTCATGTTTATGGAAAATATATCATAAGCAAGAACAAAGGAAAACCATTAGAGCTATGATACAAATGTACGTTAATGAATGCATTAGGTTATTTCTTCACTCATGTGATAAATAATAGATTAACTGATCAGACTGCATACATTGAAACTCAAGCAGATTTCCGTCATCACATGAATTAATACTGCTGATAATATTGTTGTACTACATGGAGTTATTACCCATATTATTAATACTGGCAAACAACTTTCTTGTTGGTTTATTTACGTTATGAAAGCTTTTGACCACATTGCGTACAAAATCAATGGTTTAAACTAATAAAGCTGGAAATAAGAGCTAAATAAACTTTTTGAAATTATAAATTGAATGTATATATACATATTTAAAACATAATATCTCTTTAAGTAACTATTTCGAGCCTATTGTATTTAAGGTGGATAAAATGTGTATAGGTAATTGTAAATCACTGTTAGACATACACTTGAGTGATAATATGATGTTATTAAATTGTGTATCAGATGACGAGGCCCTCCCAATACAGCTTTTGTATGAGGTCGACGTATTAAAACATAGAAGCAGGTTTTTTATTACTTGTGTTTGGTTTTATTTTTGTATTAAAACAATAAATTATCAAAAAAGTTTTATATTTAGTACAGCTAGCTTGTTAATTTGTTGTTTTATTCTTCATAAATGTAAGATGCTGTTCAATATAGCAATGCTGTTGAAGGAAAATCTTTATTCGGGCCTCAATTTATATACCTGAGCTAATATGTCTTTACACGACAGGCATTTTTTAAAAATACTATATCTTAATACTGGTATTGATTTCATTGACATGCCATAAATATTTCAAAAAGTCCTGTAATTTGTCATAAGTAAAAAACCTATTAGAAATATTATTTTTAACTAGAGCAAAATAGTTTCTGACCTTGATATAGTAAACAACACTTCTAACGAATGTGAATATAACACATCAAACATTTGCTATGCTCCAGCATGTCATGTATAAAATGCTGTCGCAGAGAACATGCGGACCCAAACTAACCCCTCTTTACTTTTCCCGAGACCTAGGTTTTCCTTACGTAATTTAAAATCGGGAATTCAAGAATTTCATAATATATTTGTTCTAGTTCCTGCTGATAAAGCAGCTAATGATGTAATTATTGTTTGACGCCTACATTACATTTATGTTTTATCTCTGGAGTTCGGTAGCACTAATTCGTATACTCAAGTTCAATCTACTGATATCACATATCACTCGGTGCATAACTTTCAAGGCTGGGGTAGACGAAAAGCAGAACAAACTGCCAACTATGTACTGGATTCCGAATTTACAGAAAAATCCGTATGAAACAAAATAATAATAATAATGATAATAAATAACAACAACAAAAAAACAACATTTTCTTATCGTTGCAAAATCTTCATTAAACCCTGTCAAAATCTAGGATTCAAAACACCATATATTACAGAATTGACGGCGCTGTTTATGAAAAACAGTCTCAAGGATAAGAAAAATACGACTTTTTGGAGGGTTAGACAGATTCGTAACAATTCCCTCCTTTCTGGCTACAGTAGATATTGAAACTACATATAGTGTCATTGTCGTGACATACATTACGTGGTCCAAGTATTAACTTTCATATCCCATCCAACCCTTTCTCCAAGAAGCGAAAACGGGGTCGGCTGGGGTATGAAATAAAACCTACATTTTCGTTTAAAAACTTTGCATATTGTAAAATTAAAACATTTAATAGGTAATTTTAAACAGGTTATAACATTTTTTCAGTAAATTGTGTTTTTAAACGTGTTTTATTGTCGAAATTTCAGTTATAAAATCCTGTTAATATAAGCTTTCCCATCGCTTAATGGAATTAAGGCGGGACCACGTAATGGACCGAAGTCAGTAATAACATGATGCCTGCCTTCCGTCTTCGCTGAGATCTTGTATATCGTTTGTGCCTTATTAGCCTACGTTGTCGCTGCTGACAGCCAAATGCTTTACGTCATCGGTGCATTATTCAAACTGTTTATGTCTGTGTTGCAATATATTTTGATTTGGCAAGTGGTGCTTTTTACGTTAGCACCCATTTCGAACCGAGGGTATTTGTCGCTTTGTACTGCACTGACTGTTTCAGGGTTATCACTTAATTTACATATGGGTAAAGGAATTTCACCCGCCGAAAACCTCCATGTCATGCCATGGTATGTAAATTGAAATTCCGAGTATTTCTGCGTTTTCGCGAGATCACTGTCAGCACCGTCTCCGATTGTTTGATCGTTTTGTTGCGACAACACGTCGTCATCGACAACGAGTGGTGTCATTCCACGTTGGCTATCGGCACTGTTTGTCAAATTGTGCGTATTAAATACACCGGAAGGGGTGGCAAATTTGTAAGATGGTGTCTTTTTATTTTGCTATCAGAATGAGCTCAAAACAAGAGTTTTGCGCTCCTTTTTGTCATAACGTCAACAATTACATATTTTCCTGGCAATGCGAATGTTAACATAACACGAAATACAGCATAAGTCCAACTGGTATAACAAACACACAAACTAAGTAAACAAACGGGTATATACTATTTGCGTACTGACCTGACTTTTCGCAGATGGAAACCCTAATGGTCGTGTCATCGTGCTTTGCTTTCCCCATACATAAGTGATGGGTATCGCAACACAAGCGGATATAACGATGGATGTTATGCACAACTTCAATGCAAGAGACGGTTGTATTTGCCATTTCAGCGTTTGGCATATTTTTTCGGTATCTGTCATAGTGATAGAATGGTTGCTGACCACAAGTGGTGAACACGAGAATATAAGATTTAACCTTACACAGCCAGTCGTGCTCAGACATGTACCAATGCGTTTGTTTATACATGTCTGCCGGCATCGCTTTGGAGCAGTCTGTGAGGTCTACGGCTGCGATAAACAACACAAAGCATCTGAAATTACTCCTCTCGTAGTATTGTAAAGTATAAGAATATTTCCAGTGCATGCAACCAAAGTTTCGAACCCAATAAAAATCGTCACGGGCAGCAATACCACCGTCATATTAGTGTTAACCGTTATAAAAGTAATCCAGATGTATTCGGGAAAACAGACGCGTTAGAAGTCATTTCCATCTCAATTAATAATTCACATAATCCATTGTATATTACAGTTATTTAACTATGAATCTTAAATACTTATAGATTCTGTCGTGATAATTCCATTTATTTAACTACGAATCGTTAATACCATAGTATCGTTTCTGTTGCGATAATACCGTACCCGAGATACGATGCAAGACATGACAGCACCATCTGAAGTTGTTAGTAATAACAATCAAAGGACTGCGTACTGAATGGCGAAAAAATTAGTAAGCAATGGTTTTGAGCTGACTGTTTCTATAGTTAAGATTTATGATTGTATGGATTGTTATGAATTTTATTGGCGAAGTGATTCTTGTTATATGTTATAGATCTCTCAAGCCGAGTCGTCCTTATCCACTGAGTACATGGAGTAAGAGGCAGCTGAATCCTCACCTGAAGTTCATGATTAAGGGTTGTAGGAAGTGGCAAGTTATTGTTTGAGATATTTGGTTAAAATCTTTTTTTTTTAGTAGTCGCCATGTACTTGTATTTTTAAAAATGTATATTTAGCCGAGGCGGCCATTTTCAATTTCCGGCCGAACGGATTTTTACTTAGGACCAACTAGACATCAAGAGAAACATTCCTGTAAAGTGTCATGCAAATCCATCATGTTTTCCTATATAACTATGAAAACGAAGATGGCCGCTGGTGGCCATGTTAGACATCGAATCTAAATGACTTTTGTGTAGGACCAACTTCATGTCATGCCAGTCATTTTAATAAAAATTACTTATTTAATATTACACATGTTATTAGAACCAAACAATAAGGTTCTATTTTCCTTTATTTTCCTTTTATTTATCCATTGCATCATATAACATTATTTTCGTTTACATTTTAAAATAGCGCCGCAAATCATATCAAAAACCGTACAGGGTCCGCAATTAAATTAAATTAAACCATCCAAATCAAGAGGATTACATACTTGGCTACTAGCTAGTCTAACGTATGGTCCTCAAAAAAAACCAGAACACATTTACAGTATATACAAACGTGATAAAACAGTGGTACTAAACAGAATAAAATATGTCTAGAAAGTTCATGATTTTTCTAAAATTTTAGAATTTGAGATAACTTGATTGACTATTATTTAACCGATTAATATGATTAATACAGGTTTGATAAAAAGCATTAAAACAAGCAACTGCTTTAATAAATGATGATACATATTAAAATTAATCAGGATATTGAGTTTAAGAATATACACTATTCAGAAGAATGTTAATGATTTTATGATAATGATGTCATAAGATACAAATTTATAAAAGGTATAGTGGTGATATGCGTGAAATTATTGCACATATATACTTCAGCTATTGCACTGTAAATGATGATTGTCGACACAAAAATCTCACAAAAACCTGATCGTTTTGGAAGTGTATTCAGTTTAACTGGCCCAGTTTATCACTCTCAAGAGTTTACTGGGTAAACCACACCATCTGGCAGAATGATGTGAAAGCTAGTGGAATACTGCTACTATTGTTGTAGCAATCACACTCTATAAACTGAATATTTATCACATCACACACTCCCGCAAAACGGGACAGATGGCGGAATGCTACTACTTCTGTTGTGGAAATCGCATTCTATAGCATTGAGCATATCTCAAATCACACACTCCTGAAGGATAAGATACCGTATTAGTTCTATGATATAAAACTAAGTATAAAAGTCGAACAGGAAATGCAGTTTTCACAGAACACATTAAACCACTAAACACGCAAAAAGACAAACAGTAATGTCAATGTTAATACGGAATAAAGGCATATGACGTCATAAACACAAAGGTGTTGACAATAGGGCTACCGCCTTGGAACGGTCAGTTGCACAAAAGGCCACTGGGTGTTTAAATCAGGTTCTAAGGTGCACCAAACATCACACATACCTTACTGTCGACTTTGGTGAAATTACAATTGATAAACAGGGCTATTACATACAAGCTTTAACCAAGATTTCTAAGTATAAAAGGGGCCATCATTTTGTTATAATAAAAACATGGGCTATACAAGATGCCAAATACATGTGAGAAGTTTCAATCCATTATGTAAAGTACTTTTGGAGATGTAAGCTTATATATGCTTATATACAAACGTTAACCAAATGTTCAAAGAATAAACGAGGCCATACTTTTGTTAAAATAAAAGCATGAGTTATAAAACCTGACTCTGTGGTGTTGTCTAATGATCCTGAATGCTAGTGTGAAGTTTTAATCCAGTACTTTGTGAGATACAAATTTACATACAAACATTAACCAAATTTACAAAAGGGGCCATAATTTTGTTTAAATAGATACAAGATTTATAAAACCTGGCATTGTGGTGTTATATTTTGATGCCCAATGCATGTGTGAAGTTTTAATCTAGTATGTTAATTTATTTGCGAGATACAAGCTTGCATACCAACTCTAACCAATAGTATGGCAGTGGACCTTTAGAAATGGCCGAACATGATGTTTCTAAGTATCAAAGGGATCATAGTTATGTCACAATAAAAGCAGAAGTTACGTCACCGGACTGTGGTGTCATCTAATGATGCTGAATACAATCTGAAGTTTCAATCAAATGGGTAAAGTGGTTTGGGAGGTACAAACTTACATACATACTTTAACCAAGCTTACATACAAACTTTAACCAAGTTTTCTAACTATAAAAGGTGCCATAATTCTGTCAAAATAAAAGCAGAAGTTACGTCACCGGACTGTGGTGTCATCTAATGATGCTGAATACAATCTGAAGTTTCAATCCAATGTGTTAATTAATTTGGGAGATACAAACTTACATACATACTTTAACCAAGCTTACATACAAACTTTAACCAAGTTTTCTAACTATAAAAGGTGCCATAATTCTGTCAAAATAAAAGCAAGAGATATCACCTAGCTATATGTTGTCATCTAATGATGCTGTGTATATGTGTGAAGTTACAATCCATTGTGTAAATTGCTGTGGGAGATAAGAGTTTGCATACAAACTTTAACCAAGCTTACATACAAACTTTAACCAGGTATTCTAAGTATGAAATGGGCCATAATGCTGTCAAAATACAAGCAAAAGTTATATCACCTGACTCTGTGGTGTCAACTAATGATGCTTAATACACTTGTGAAGTTTCAATCCATTATGTAATGTGGTTTGGGAGATACAAGCTTACATACAAACTTTAATCAGGGGACGCAGACACCGACGACAACGACAACGACGACGACGACGATCAAGTGATGACAATAGCTCTTGTTTACCTTCGGAAAAGTGCAGCTAATAAAACGGGACAGTATAAATAAAGGAATCCCCGCCATGAACTCTTCTCTAACCAACAATGCAGCATTAATAGGCAATATAAGTAAAACACAAAGATGCTCGTATATATATAAATACAAAAAACAATAGCCTAGAAAGCCACAAAAAAGTACTCAATGACTTGTCAGAAGCCAGAGCAACGAGAGAATACACCATTGAGGGCACGACAAGACAAGATTGCAGACAAACATCAAACGTCACCGTCCTTTAGGGCTTTATGTAGACGTCATCATAGGATCCACAGCCTGTACGGACATCGTGCAATTAAATAGGGAAGCATAGTGGCAAACTGTAAATGGGTCCACCACAAAGCATGCAGTGATAGTGTACCCTTTTGATAAACCTTTTAACAAGTTTATCAAAGATAGTATGAAAGTGATCATGATCAAGGATCTTACGAAGTTTGTAAATCACGTCACCATAGAAGTCAAGTTGGTGATAGTCCTTATAGCAGAAGAGTTCTTAAATTACTTTTATATTTGGAAAGAAGATCAGGGCTACGATAATACAATTTTGCAAAGGTTTTACGAAGTTTATGGTAACCTTAGCCCTGATGGAGTAGCTTTTTAGTTATACAAAGATTACGAATATTAAAGTCCTTAACTCGCGTACAAGTTCTAGAAAATTGAATAAGTTGACATGTTGTAGGCAGTGGCATAGACCCCATGAAACGTTGTCCGGGGAACATCCCCATCTAAATGGGGATAATTAACAATATCTAAATTAAAATCATCTGTCGTGTCATTTATTTAGCTAATTAATTCACCACTATTAATGGAGAAATGTAAATCGAGAAAAGAAGCGTTAGTATCCAAAATATTAGCTTTATTAAGTTCTTTAGGATATATATTAGTAACCATAGCAGAAAAGAAAGGGTTGTCAATGTTCAATATGTCATCCAGATACCGAGGGGTGTCATTAAAGGCTTCAATAACATCTGCCTGGGTATCTGGTGAACGACTCAACATGAAATCTCTTTCAAGGGGTGCACAGTTCGTACCCATAGAGATACCTGACGAAATTATTATCTAATAGGAAGATGAGTGCGTCAAAAACTTCTTCGCATGTCTTTCTGTGTGTATCTGGTTTGTTAATACATGACAATCATTATAAATTAGGTTACACATTTGTTTTTGTGAAAATTAAGGACACTGCTATACATAAATTTGTTAGATATTTGATACATATAGTCAGAACTGCCTATCCCTAATATGTTTCATCTTTAACTTTGTTATTTAGATATCTTAAGATTATCATATGACCCATTATATATATATATATATATATATATATATATATATATATTGTACATTGACTACATCTTCAGCACAAATCAGGCACAAACCATAACGTTTAATCTTAATAGTTACATCAAATTCCACTTTATCTTATCCCACTCAATGCATATGAACTTCTTATAGGTATAAATAATGAAAATAGGCACAAAACATGGGGACATAGAGTGGAACATATCTTTTAATGCCTTAGAGTGCCACAGACAATAATAACACTTTGGGGGATAAAAAGACATGTCATCATAAAAAGCAGTGAATGGTATTCCTACGATTATGTTTATTTTCTTAAATTTCCGTATTGTTTTCAAAGTTCGTGTACTTCGAAATAATCAAATGGAAACAAATATGGCGAGTACTTCTTTTCCAGATAAAGGTATTGTATAATTCTGAAATTTCGAAAAATAACAATGACATTTCGAGCAAAATAACAAACACATTCTATTTAACTTAAAATATCCATATACTGATTTTGGTTTTAAATGGATTCAACACCTGTAAAATAGTTGACAATAATCAACCCAGTAGTACGTCATTTATATTAATAATTTTTACTTCTTATATAGACAGTCAAGTTAAGAACAAAAGCTATTTCTAACGGCTAACCAAAACATATGGCTGAATGGCCATATCGTTAGCATACAATGAAATGTACTTGATTTCCATTTATCAACAATTGTTTCACCATATAAACAGTTGATTGTTGTATATATATTCTACGAATGAAAAGTAGTAAAGAATACATATTTAAACAAGAATAGAAATATAAAAATATCGGACAGGAAAAGCAGCATTCAAGGACGACAGTCAACCACAAAACACAAAAACAAACACGCAAACAGACAAACGAGAAGGCAAAAGTAATAAAAAAATAAGAACGACATCACAAACACAAAATGGTTGACAATAGGGCTACCGCCTTGGAACGGTCAGTGGCAACAAAGGCCACTGGGGGTTTAAACCGGTTCTAGGGTGCACCAAACCTCACACTTACCCTACTGTCATCCCATTAAAACAGGACAGTGTACATAAAGAAATCTCCGCCATAATCTAATCTCTAACCAACAAGGCAGCATCAATAGGCAATATAAGTAAAACACAAATATGCTCGTGTAAATATAATACAAAAAAAAACAATAGCCTAGAAAACCACAATGAAGGTACTCAATGACTTGGCAGAAGCCAGAGCAACAAGAGAATAAACCATTAAGGGCACGACAGGAAAGATCACAGACAAACATCAAACGCCACCGTCCCAATGGGCTTTAGGTAGGCGTCATCATAGGGTCCACAGCCTGTCAGGTCATCGTACAATTAAAGAGGAAAGCATAGTGGCGAACTGTAAAAGGGTCCACCACCAAGCATGCAGCAAGTTTGTTTGTACAAATAATGCGCGCAAACAATGTCTTTACGTTAATTTTTATTTATTTTTTCAACAATTTGACAAATGTAACTTCAATTTCATATAGCTATACTCATGTTATACTTTCAGTAATTTCAGACGATTGTAACTTATGTTCGTTGTTTCCGAATGATTGCCTTTTCTGTATTTAATGACATCACAATAGCGTGTGTCGTCCATAAAAATGTGTTCATTAGTGGTATATGTATTACTTACCGGAACTCTGGGATCATTGAGCGCATGCATTGTGGTTATTAGTAGGATACCGCTAAAAATAGGTTATAATAGCATAAATGAGTCTCCATTGCCCTTCCATAGTAAAGTTAGAATGTTGACAACCTGTTAAAAACTCAAACCTCGTTAGAATTCTGGGAAACTTACTTTATCATGCAAATAAACGTCTGCTATTAAACATCAACAAGGAAATAGGGGGTTTAATACCTTCTAAGAAACATTTCTTCAGTTGTATACTAACACCGGGTCAAAGGTCAACACTATTTTTACCCCTTTCAATTTCATACCCTGTAAACTTTCACTTCTCAAATTTATATCGAAAACTGTCAAAAACATGATGAGCTGCATTTTCAAATATCAACAACATGTCCAGAATACAGTTACAGCCAAAAAATAACAGGAAACTGCACTAAAAAAAGTTTTTAAAGAAAAAAAGATTAGCACTCTTTAATACAGAACTACTTTCGACTGCACCAGGCGAGCACATCCTGTTGATTTAGTGTAATTAGACCTAAAGTCAGTGCTTGGAGACATAACCGGCGATGCATATTTAATTACCTCTCATAAACATACGTAGTACAATCCAATAAGCTGCTACATTCCTTCCTGTCTTGAATGTTTCCATTGTTTTCTAGGGAACCGCTGTTCAGTATTTACTGACCTTATCAAACGGATTTTATTGCCCGCGTTTGTCGGTCACTATCAGATATTCTGTGACGTCTTTTCATTTCAGTATTTGGCGTGGCGCAGTCGGTAGCGCGGCGGATTTGTAACCGGAGGCCCCGGGTTCAATCCTCCGTGGTGCCACTGAGTTCCGTCGGTGTGTTCTTGGGCAAGACACTTTTCCTTAGCCTCGTCCGTCGGATGGGGACGTAAACCGGGCGGTCCCGTGTATCGGTCTATCAACCGAGCACGTTAAAGAACCATAGGAATCTATTCGATAATAAGAGTAGGGCAGGTTCCCGGATTCCTATGTATCCTTCCCCTCTCTCTGGGGCGGCTCTAAATAACCTGTACTGTGTTGATGAGCCGTTAAACAACATTCAATTCATTTCAGTATTTAGATTTAACAACGCGTCCAAGGCTTTGCGTATATACACATTAAAAACAATACAAGAATATCCACATTATCCCGAAATTGTGTTGCCCATAGCTTGATTTCCAACCTACAGCGTGTCAACTGATACGACATATTTCAGCAGTATGCACTCTATCTAATTGGGGATAACTAACAATATCAAAATAAAAATCATCTCTTTTGTCATAGACTTTGCAAAGTAGTTCTCCATTTTCAATAGAACGGTGTAAATCGAAGAAAGAAGCGATAGTATAAAAAATGTTAGCTTTGTTGAGCTGGAATTCCTTAGGATAGACAGTGTTAACCATAGTAGAAAGAAATGAGTTGCCAATGTTTCATGTGCCATCCGGATACCGAGAGGTGTCATTAAAGACTTCGACTACATTTGTCTTACTATCTTGTGAAAGACTCAGCATGGAGTCTCATATCAATACAAAAACACATCTTCGACAGAGTTTCACAGATCTTGTTTATATTTACGATGGTACATGCGTATTATTACTGATTCAGTCATTCAATGTCATTTAAATAAATAGCATGTTATGTTTTTTGGAAAGATCTTTATGTTGTTCTGGGACAGGATATAAACAAGGCTGTGTGAGATTGGTGTGGTTCAGTAGTTCAGTATTTGGTTCAGTATCAAGTTAAGAATATTAAGTTAAATTAAAAGAGACATTGTGAATTTATATTTATTGAAGGTTTTGAACTGAATTTGTTTGACGAATTATATTAAACACAGGTGTGCTCATCCATTCTAATTAAAAATGACATTGGAGTATTTGGACATTGTGGAGATCTAAACCAGGAAAGATTCAAAATAAATTTGGATTAAAGAGATTCACGACAATTTGAATTAAAGGAACACTTGACAATTTCGAATAAAGGGAAACATGGCAGTAATATTCTTAAATTGGATTTTAAAGGAACACTGGATCTAGTTTATTATGTTCAGTTGTAAATGAGAATTGTTCATTGTAGTGTTTGAATAAATTTGTTGAAGGAAGTTGTGCAAATGTGTTGCTGGTTTTGCCCTTCCCGTTACATGCTGTCCGTAGGGATTTCAACAATTTATCTATAAACAGTAGTTCCATGCCTAACGAAAATAGTATCTAATAGAAAAATAAATGTTTCACAAATTTCTTAGTTCATACAGTGCAATTGTCCAAAATGGCGTTAGTAGAACAAGCATTAATAGTGTTACAAGCAAAACATGTAGACTTTTTTCTCTAGCGAACGGTTTTTGAATGAGAGCAATAAGCCTGTCTTCAATAAGGTTGTGTGGTAAAGTTGAATACAGTTTATAAATAGTTCTAGATGAAACTTGACGTTAATTGCAAATATTATGAAGAACGTCTTCTGAATTTGTAAAGGTTCAAAATAAACGCCAAAGTTGTCACAAGCTTTAGCATACTATTTTTAACGTGATCTTTAACGACAAGACGTTAACTGCTTGGAGACATTTGAAATGGTGCAGGTAGTATAATAAGAATGAAAGCGGGCTTTATACGGCTGTTTGTCTAATTAAGTAGTCTAATAAACAGATTGAAGACTTCAACCTGGAAAATGATGCACGGAGTAGTATGCGTGGAAACAACATCATCTTCAGTAGATTGAACAGGAGTATACAAATTAGATAATAATTCCCGAGTTCAGAGATAAAACATTGACGTTATGTAGGCGTCAAACAGTAGTTATATTATTAGCTGTTGTATTAGCAGGAACTAAACACAATTGTAATAAAAAAATTGAATTCCCGATTTTAAATTACGAAATTAAAACCTAGGTCACGGATGAAATAAAGAGCGGTTATCATTATGAAAGTGAAAACGGGTATTATGATTTTAAGAATTAACTTTTTCCAAGTAGAAAAGATGTTCGGGTCCGCATGTTCTCTGTGAGACTATTGTATACAAAAGCATCAATGGATTGGGCAATCTAAGGACGAAATGCATTAAAATCAGTCACTGAAGTTAATATATGCTTCGGACTTTAGAAAAAATGTCGAATACGTTATCTATAATACCAAAATGTCCAGTGATGACATGAGCTGTCGCAGCAAAGCACAATGTGGGTGTGTTACTCTCATATTACTTAGGAGTGTTTTTTTCTATATCAAGGTGAGAAACTATTTTGTTGTAGTTGAACATATTTATTGATTTGTTCATATTAGAATTTCATATAGTAAAAGTTATTTAGTTGTGACCATTGAATTTTAAGTGATCACAATTAACTTGTTCGCCTAAGTTCATCTTGTCTTTTCAATTGTTAGCCACTACATTGCACGTCATGTATGTACATTATGACTCGGCTTCTGTTCGTTATTTTTGTAATCAAAGGAATGTTGTACATTTACCTCGCAGCTGTACTACAGTAAAATGCACGATGTATGTACAAGGGCGGTAATGGCATTAGACCTTTGTACTCAGGAGATTTTTTATAAACATATAAAACATAAAGCAATGATCGGATATATTAATATCATCAGAATGTGTTATACTTACTTAAGAAAACATTTCAATTCACATAAAAAAAACACAAATATAGATGGTTCTCTAGCAGGTCCTACTTACTTAACACCCAAGTCCCAAACTTGAAGTATCACAATAAGCAAACCATTATTCTGGTCAAAACCAACATATCCGACTAAATGACCAAGTGGTCTAAGAAAGTAGTTTTTATTATTTGCCTCTTACCAAACAGATTTAAATTCCAATTTATGAAAACATAAGTTGCTTGCAAACATTTTTCATAAACCATCCCGCATGCCATAATAGAGAACACAAACATTGGCCGAAGTAATGTTATACCACCGCTTTCACAAAGTGAAGTCGGGGCTATAAAGCAATCACGTTGTCCCTAACGTCCGGTGACGTCCCGTTACGTAACACATTTTTGTCCCGTCGCTTGCCATCCCCTCGCGTCGCGTCGCACATGTTCATTACTTGAAATTCCTCAAATACTTTTATATGTGTTGTTCACAAACTTCATATAAACATAACAGTTGATGACCTTATGTCCTGTACATCACCCTTTGTTGATTGCCTACTTTATTACAGAATTATGGCCCTTTATTTGACCCGAGATTCATCACCTTCAGTGATAGTGTTAGATTTCGTTTCCGATCAAAACTTTTAGGTAGGAATGAGATATTGGCATGAAACTTTCTGGATACGTAGCATATACAAAGAGTAAGCTTGCTGTTGCATTTGGGGTCACTAGGGTTAAGGTCAAGGTCATTGTTACTAAAACTAGAATAAAAAAGGGTTTCCGATCAATAACTTCAGTTACGAATTAGATATTGACAGGAAACTTTCTGGATAGGTAGCTTGTATGAAACGGAAGATTGAGGATTACATTATGGGTCACTGGGTTCAAGGTCACGGTGACTTACTAAGGATAGAGTAAACGGTTTCCTTTCAAAAACAGTTAGGAATAAGATATTGGAAAAAAACTTTCTAGACTGGTAGCTTATATAAAAAGCAAGCTTGGGGTTGCATTTGGGGCCACTGGATAACCCGTTCAATGTCAAGGTAAATGTTACTAAAAATAGAAAAAAAGTGTCCGTTCAATAACTTCAGTTAGGAATAAGATAATGGCATGACACTTTATGGATAGGTAGCTTATATGAAAGGGAAGCTTTGAGGTCACTGGATTTAATGTCACTGGTACTGAAAATAGCAAATGATTTCCGTTCAATAACTTCAGTTATGAATACGATATTGGCAAACATCTTTCTAGATAGTTAGCTTATACAAATACAATAAATCCGTGGATTCACATGTCTCGCCTAACGGGGGCTGGACTTAAATTTAAAAAGGTTAATGATGCTTAAATGAAAGTTTGTAAACATTTTAGTAAATAAAACAATCGAGTTTCCCGTTTGCTGAGATGACATTTAAAAACAAAATGCCATTCTATCAAAAACAAGAGGCTCAAGAGGGCTCTACTGGCTAAAACAGCTCTTATATCAAGGGTTGTCAACATAGAATTCCTTTCAGTAGTTTTTTTAAAACATTGCAAAAACAACAGGGATAGGATGGCCTTAGATCACTCACCTGGTAATCATGGGCAATAAGTCTGCTGTGTCTAGTATTCTATGAATGAAATTTCATAAAAATTGGTGGGTGGCGGGGGAGGGTTTTATATTAACATTCTAAACAAATACGGTAAATATCAGATAAAAAATGAAGTAACTACAGATTTAACAAAGGAAAATACAATATAGCATTTTTCAACAAATCGCGGGCCATAACCTGTCGTTACTAACTAGATCTAACTGGTTTTCGAACTTGTCCAAAATTTCATTGATATACCACGTTCTGCACAACTAGACATCTTACTGAGGCTTCCTAACAAATTTTGAAGAAATCCAACAAGCCATTCAGGAGGAGTAGCGCCTACAAGAAATTTAAAGTAAAAATGTCAAAGAGCCGTAACTCCGTCATAAATCAGCAAACTCAGGAACAAAAGCGCGATATGCACAACTAGACATCTTAACTATGCTTCCTGCTAAATATCGTCGAAATCCAACAAGGCGTTTAGGTGGAGTAGCGCCGACAAGAAATTTTTAAAAAAATGTCAAGGGGTCGTAACTCCATCAAAAAATCAACGAACCGGAAAAAAAATGCAATAGGCACAGCAATGTTTCCTGCTAACACGGCGTTAACACCAAGTAAAAATTAAAACAAAAAAATAATGAAATAAGAAAATTAAAATATTAAAAATCAATAAATAAATCAAACAAAAGAAAATAAATCAATAAATAAAAATAATAAAATATATGTATATGTATATCTATTAAAAAAAATAATATATATATTTATATATATACTAATAATAAAAAAAAAGGCAACATCTGGTAAAGTTTGGTAAAGATCAGATGAAAAATGAAAGCCCTATCGTATTAACGAGGCAAAATATAGCATTTTTAACTAAATCAAGGGCCATAACTCCGCTGTTCTTGGTCCGATCTGGCTGGTTTTCGAACTCGTGCGAGCTTTCATTGATATTAACAATCTGGTAAAGTTTGGTAAAGATCGGATGAAGGACTTTGGCCAGTAGAGCTAAAAATCATCAGCTCCAAAATGTATGTCAAGGTCATAGATGAAATCCAGGCATCCAAAAAAAAGATGCACTATCAAAGACACAACTATGTCAAAATAAAATATGTTTTCTTCCAAAGATTAAGCTATAAATTAGGTTTAAATCATCTAGTGCATAATTCTAGTTCATGAGAAAGTGATTTAAATGTAACAATTAAAGTTATCAGCCCTTTGCTTGGATGGTGAAGGTCACTTCCACATTTGCTCTGTCACGTTGCGATGTACCACTCAAGATACAACTATAAGCAACGTTTTAAAGGTCTAGTGCATACAGTTTGTGAAAAAGTGACCTAAACGCAAAAGTTGAACCTAAAAATTATTAAGTTATCTGCACTTTGCTTGGAGGGTCAAGGTCACTTCCACATTTGCTTTGTCACGTTGCAATGTACTACTCAAGATACAACTATAAGCAAAGTGTTAAAGGTATAGTACATACAGTTTTTGAAAAAGTGACTTAAACGCAAAAGTTGAACCTAAAAATTATTAAGTTATCTGCCCTTTGCTTGGAGGGTCAAGGTCACTTCCACATTTGCTTTGTCACGTTGCGATGTACCACTCAAGATACAACTTTAAGCAAAGTTTAAAAGTTCTAGTGCATACAGTTTGTGAAAAAGTGACCTAAACGCAAAAGTTTAACCTAAAAATTAGTAAGTTATCTGCCCTTTGCTTGGAGGGTCAAGGTCACTTCCACATTTGCTTTGTCACGTTACCCATGATAAGCAAAGTTTGAAAGGTCTAGTGCATACAGTTTGTGAGAAAATTACGCAAAACTTGAATGTTGACGTCGCCGCCGCCGCCGGAAAATCGTGTAACACCTATGTCTTTTTTTTTCTTGGAAAAGGCGAGACAAAAAAGCAAGCTTGGGTTTGCATATAGGGTCACTGGGTAATCCGTTTAAGATCAAGGCCACTGTTAATGAAAACAGAAAACCTGTTTCCGCTTAATAACTTCAGTTATGAATGAGATATTGGCCTGAAACTTTCTGGATAGTTAGTTTATATGAAAATGAAGCGTGGGTATGCATTTGAGGTCATTGGGGTTAAGGTCACTGTTACTAAAAACAGAAAAACGGTTTCAGAATATTTTTCAGAAGTATTCCCCTTGAATATTTACAGCATTAGTCACATTTCTTTACTTATAATTTGCTTTAAGTTTACGTTCAGTTTGTCAGTAACTTGAAAAACGCTGTATCACAAATACTCTACGTTGAAAAGAAACTAAATTATGTTGCAAACATCTTGTATACACTATTCAAATGACTTATATTTCACAATATGCAAATCCTGGCTTTAACGCCAACGTTTCTCTTGTTATTACATTCATTCCTCAGGCAGTTTTTAATTGTTTGTTCCCAAACTGTATACACATAACAACTGATGACCTTATGTCCCTCCCTGTACATCACCCATTGTTGATTGCCTAATTTATTACAGAATTATGGCCCTTTGTTTGACTTAGAATTTAAGCTGTGGTATTCATCCATTTCAGTGTTAGTTCTAGTTATTTATTGATTTTTTTTATTTATTTTTTTGGAAAGAAAGCAAGTTGTTATTTGAATGCACATCTCTTGGACGGTGTCACAAATGAAATGTATTTTTTGTGATTCCGAAGTTCTTAATAGTATGTATGGTAGGTAAAGAGACTAGAGTATATAACAAAAACACGACATAACATATTTAATCAAAGAATACTGTACAACATCATATACACACTCATGCATATATAGCCTCACATGCAACACACTATTCAATCAACTCCGGTAGAAATTATAACATCGTAGTTTAACAATCGGAGGTATTTATAATACATATCATGTCCTGTAGGTTGATATACGTCTCCATTAAAATATAAATCAAATAGACAATCATGTATTGCACAATCACAAACAAATGTAGAACGAATGTATGTCGCGCGTCACACCATATTCCAATTAGTAAATCCGATTATGTTATGATGATATCACTCAGGTATAGTCAAGAAAACCCCTTAGGCACCACAGCTCAAGTATGTTACGGAACCGCTAATATATAAGTACGAATCCACTCAGGATTCACAGTTTAGGTAACGATACGGGACCACGCAGGTATATGTACACATCCACTCAAGAATCACCCCTTAGGTAACAGTACAGGACCACACAGGTACATGTACAAATCCACTCATGACTCACCACTTAAGTAACGGTACAGTACCACACAGGTAAATGTACAAATATACTAAGGACTCACTACTTAAGTAACGGTACAGGACCACACATGTATATGTACAAATTCACTCAGGAGTCACTATTTAAGTAACGGTACAGGACCACACAGGTATATGTACAAATCCACTCAGGACTCACTACTTAAATAACGGTACCGGACCACACAGGTATATGCATAGATCCACGCAGGACTCACTGCTCAAGTAGCGGTACAGGACCACACAGGTATATGTACAAATCCACTCAGGAGTCACTACTTAAGTAACGGTACATGACCACACATTTATATGTACAAATTCACTCAGGATTCACTACTTAAGTAACGGTAGAGGACCACACAGTTATATATACAAATCCACTCAGGACTCACTACTTAAGTAACGGTACAGGACCACACCGGTATATATACGAATCCACTCAGGAGTCACTACTGGGAATCTAAGTTGAGAACAGACGACAGTGTGTTATAATTCCTGGTTCAAAATCCAAGTGTAATAAAAGTAATGCTTGTGTCCCACAAGGGGCAGTACTGGGTCCACTTCTATTTCTTGTTTATACCAACGACACTGTTGATAACATAAGGTCGAATATCCGCTTATTTGCTGACGACACTAGTCTCTTTCTTATAGTCAATCATAACAATGATGCACCGGCTACAGCCAATGCTCTAAACGAAGATATAGTGAAGTTAAATGAATGGGCAAGAAGATGGCTTGTTACTTTCAACCCATCTAAAACAGAATGTCTTTTGACATCAAGAAAAGTCAACAAATCAATCCACCCACCTTTAGTTATGGATAACCATGAAATAGAAAGTGTTTCCTCCCACAAACACTTAGGTGTTTATCTTTCCAACGACTGCGGCTGGCACTCACATATCAACTACGTTACAAAGAAAGCATGGTCGCGAATACACATAATAAGAAGGCTTAAGTTTCAACTTGATAGAAAATCACTGAAAATTAGCTACACAAGCTTTATAAGACCCAACTTGGAGTATGCTGATGTCATCTTGGATAACTTTACAAAAAATGAAAAACTAGAAATTGATAAAATACAAAATGAGGCAGCTAGAATTGCTACAGGCACCACTAAACTAGTATCCATCCACAAGCTAAATGAAGAATCCTGCTGAGAAAGTCTCGTTTCTCGTCGAACTAAACATAAGCTCTCCCTTCTTCACAAAATGATTAATCACACTACCCCTCCATACCTCTCAAATTTAGTTCCACCACTAGTTAGCGAATCATCAGATACAATTTGAGAAATGCAACTGATCTGCAAACTGCTACTGCTTTACCTGAACTCGTTTGTTCCTTCGGCAGTTTGCGAATGGAACAAACTCCCACTAGACATAAGAAACATTGCATCGCTAAACTCATTAAAAAATTATCTGCAACGTGACTTTAAGCATCTACCTAAATAATATTATTATGGCAGTAGAAAATGTCAGCTACTCCATTCTCATCTACGAACGAATTGTAGTTCCCTTAACCACGATTTATTCTTAAAGAATATTGCTGATTCCCCACTCTGTCGATGTGAGGGAATCTAAAATACGCATGACTTTTTCTTCAACTCTCAAATATACCAAGCGAGTCGAGATGAACTTATGCGTGCTCTTGTGCCGTTATGTATAGTTTCTCTTAAAACAATTCTTTTTGAAGATATATCAGTCTCTTACCGAACAATCGTAGCAATAGTCGAAGCTGTGCATGTATACTTACTGTCAAGTAAACGCTTTTAATTTGCTATCAGTATATTTCCTCATCTGAGGAGTTACGTGCCAGCTGTGAACAATATATCAACTAGTATCGTTTCTCGTCCCTCCTCCACCTAGACACCAAGAGTTCCCTGATGGTCTCCTTATAACATTTGTTCTACTATTATTCCAATCGATCTTTTTCTTTCTATTCAAGCAATACGTATATATTAAACAAACTGTCATCATCATGTTAATTTGTGTTTATCGCCAACATCTTTAGTATTTGTTAAATACCAAGGAGAGGAACTCTATAAATATATTTCTATCTTTCCAATCCTATTAACTTTGTATGTATTTAAATATATATGTTGTAAAAAAGCTGAATAAAATATGTTAAAATCAATCTAAGTCCACTTGGATATCCCCACTCATGTATGGATAAAATTGGTTCCCGTGTCAAACTACTGTTCTTGACCATCCCGGACATCACATAAGCCGCCTACAGTTACAATAATGCATATCTTACTACAACTACAAGAACATAATTCACGCCATAAATGTCTAATTATTGTCACATTTAACTTCATTACAAATTCCACGCGATTTACTGAAATAACTACTATAACTACAGCTATGGACAGGGACAGGGGAAACTTACAATATATCTCTGTCTCTCGTGTCATTTTCTAGTTCTAAATACCGGTCACAACATCTGTATTTGATGTTGTCCAGCCAACTGCTTGGAAAAGATGGTATTTCAATTACACACGCACCCAATCTATGCTGAAAGGAAAAAGAAACGCGACACGGGAATTTCCGCTATAGTTTTATGTACATTATGCTGCTGTTAATCGAATGGTACATAACTACGTAAGATCTTTACTTTCGAAAAGAAAATGACTGAAACAACACGTAGCACAGCAAATAGTATTCCTGGTTCATTATTGACAGAGTACGCGTTTGGCTCAAGCATGTGAGCAAACTTAGGATGCACAATTTTGCAAACTCTTTACGTTAAATACAGTACTGAACTGGCTCCATTTTTCAAAGAGGAACCTCAACGTTTATGAATTTTTTGTTACAACGTGTACTGTGATTAGAACGTCTAAAACATCACAGTTGTGTCCTTTCTCTAACTATCTGCAACTTTTTGTTTTACAAAACATCTTGTGATTTCCTTGGAATATTTATGGAATTAATTGTGCAGTATAGACAATATATAGCGGAAATTCCCGTGTCGCGTTTCTTTTACCGTTTAGTATATGTTTAGGATTTACTGAGGTGTAACCGGTCAGACTAGTTTACCTATATACACTTAGAAATCAATGTACTTGAGTACTTATAGCAGGCAATTTGTGACAGACGGTTTAATCATGCCTATATACATTACATCAATAGTTGCTTTTCTTTCAAGTATGGGAACAGTGTTCATATGTACATTGTTGGTTATATCCAAGGAGAGTTCGTGTCGTAGAAGTTTAATAAACACTTCGCTTTCTGATTGGTATTTTAAACATTGACACTATTTGTCTTTTGTACTTTGTGTGTGTTATGTCTTATTTGACCTTTTATTCATCTTTATATTTGTTTTTTGTTTCTGTTTGTGTTTGTGGTTGACTGTCGTCCTTGAATGCTGCTTTTCATTACAGTCGTCAGTTTTAACACAAACATAAAATTCTGATGTGATAAACTTTTCCCTCGATTTACATTTTCTATTGAGGAAGGTTTTTGAATAGAGAGATGATTTCAAGTTCAACATCGTAACGTGTTTACACAAGGATGAGTATGTTCCCAGAGCAAAATAGTTAGACGCGTCTAATCAACATTTCACATTACGTGGTCCGAGTATTAACGTCCATACCCCATACTACCCCTTATCCAAAAGGCGAACACGGGGTTGACTGGGGTATTAAATAAAACCTTAAATTTAGCTTTAAAAGTTTGCATATTGTAACATTAAAATATCTAATAGGTAATTTTAAAGACATCGCATTTTTTTCAGTAAAAAATGTTTTTAAACGTGTTTTATTGTTGAAATATCCGTTATATAATCCTGCTAATATGAGCTCTCCCATCGCTTAATGAAATTAAGGCAGGATCACGTAATGAACAGCTTTCATGTTGTCGATAACAATAAGGCTACCGTTACCGTAATATTTATCCAATAATAAATAATTTAAGAACACCGAAAATAATTAGTTTATCATATTTGTATTAACTAGTATCGTGTCTTATACGTTATGTGAGCAACAATATAAACATAGTGATATCTGAAAACATATGACGATGATCGCGAAATACGTTTACAACACGTTCTTTTCATGGATTCTGCAAACAAATGAATTAGTATTATAATCTACACTGTATAAAGAAAGATACAAATATCGGACAGGGAAAGCAGCATTCAAGGACGACAGTCAACCACAAAACACAAAAACAAACACGCAAACAGACAAACGAGAAAGCAAAAGTAATAAAAAATGCAAACGACATCACAAACACAAAATTGTTGACAATAAGGCTACCGCCTTGGAACAACTTCATACTGCAGTGGTATACAATAGTTTATATATCGCGTTGCTGTTAATCGAGAAGACAGGGTAAACTGAGAACTCTGCTTTAACTGTACGCTTAACGTACACCCTATATCATCTAGATTATATTATTATCCTTGAACTATTATTATGTATATATTTAGTATGGTGAATGAACTCATTTAACAATTGAAAACAAAATGCACGGAGAAGTTATACATAAAAAGCAACAGTTAATTCCTTAAGTGTGTAACTGTTTAGCGAACTCCACCTGCAAAGCTATGCATAAATTGTACTTTTTAATTAATACAATTCACACAACTCCTACTAAATTCACCATCATGCCTGTAAATCCCTTA
Organism: Cyrtodaria siliqua; assembly: GCA_037043455.1. Taxonomy (NCBI): domain Eukaryota; kingdom Metazoa; phylum Mollusca; class Bivalvia; order Adapedonta; family Hiatellidae; genus Cyrtodaria; species Cyrtodaria siliqua. The sequence continues at coordinate 36,946 of JAWPHD010008314.1, read as the reverse complement.
CTTTATGCAAATCACATTTAAAGTGGAATACGGTAATTTTGAAGTATGTATCAATAAATACAGCAACATTTTAAAATAGGCAATTCGATTTATTATTCCAATTAATTGTCATTAAGTCTGTTTGCATATAGTTAAATGGAAGGTTATATCTTTTGAGTGTGTTCTCAGGTTAAGTCTTACTTCCGTGGTGGTTCGCCTATAGTAATATAGTCAAGCGTTTTATGCGCGTGTGTTGCCTACATTGCTTCTAGTAAGCATTGCAGTTGTTGCGTGTTGTTTGTTTCGAATGCGTACTTTTGATTGACTGTGTTCTTCTGTGAATGCTACATTTCCTGTTCGAGGTGTATACCTTCTTTTATATTATCAGCAGTTAGTTCTACATTTATACTTTCCTGTCCAATGCTAAAAATTAAATTAAATAGGATAAATTACTGTTATGTTTGAGTGATATTCTGGACTAGTATTATGTTAGTTGAACATTGTAAAGCATGTATAGTTACACTGATTTCCGCCATCATAGTGAACATTTGAAATATATATGTTAACATACAATTTGCTATTTAAACATTTTGCTCATGGGTCATTACGACTTATTGTAAAATATTAAAAATGATTGTAAGGTTTATGTGGGGATGACCTCGACCCGACTAGACCAATTACGAGGTGAATAAAGAATCTTCTTCTATACACAGAAAAAAACATGCTTAGAACTAATGAAATAATGGATAATAATGATTACAAAAAGATATGGGACATCGTGAGTTTTACAAATATCAATATGTCTGTGTGTTTATTCGTATGTTTATGTATTATTTAATAAAATACACTGCATAATTATAGTTCAAATCAATAATATCTGCTTATATATCTTCTTCTTCTTCTTCTTCTTCTTCTTCTTCTTCTTCTTCTTCTTCTTCTTCTTCTTCGTCTTCTTCGTTATCTTCTTCTTCTTCTTCTTCTTCTTCTTCTTCTTCTTCTTCTTCTGCTTCTTTTTCTTCTTCTTCTTCTTCTTCTTCTTCTTCTTCTTCGGAAACACATCAGTAGTAGTGCTACTTCCGGCAGTTGACAAACACAGTCGTATATCTGCTTTTCCATTTTTATTGGTCAAAAAGAGATGTTATATTAAGATTATGTGCACGTTTTCGTTGGATAAGGACCCTGTGTATGTACATGCTATACTTGAAATAATTGACGTTTCAGAGTAATTCTATGTTCTGCAATTAATTAGAATATTTGAGACGTTGTCTCAGCAACTCAACACATCCTGAGGAATCGATGTAATATATTTCAAATCCCGCAGTGCCATTGAAACTCCAAGTTATTTGCATCCATTTGTAAATTGCCCCAGCCTCGTGAATCGTGCGAAAACGCACTCGTTTCTATATCGCAAGAATCTTTCTCACTGAGGAATTATTTCCCGTATCACTTCAACAACGTTAATTAAACTCTATATATTGCCTATTAATGCTGCCTTGTTGTTTGTTAGTGAATATAGCCTGGCGTGAATTTCTTTATTTACACTGTCCCGTTTTATTGCGATGACAATAGGGTAAGAATGCACTTTATAGGACCCTATATATCATTTTGTCACTGACCGTTCGAAGGTGGTAAAAGAAAATCGACAAATCGACAGATACTAGGTTATTTCAATTTAATGTAAACACATTTATTTTACTCAGTCTTTATTTCGTGAATAAATCAATCATATGTGTCAACGTATACTCTTTTATATTCAAGCATGTAAAACAACAGAAACAATATTTCGTAAGAGGCGTGAGTAACTGGCAGATAATAAACATAAAATGTCAACAAAAACCAAAAGGTTCTGATTTGATCAAGTCCAATCGTGAACAGAGAAAGGTCATCCTGGTACAGGAATGGGTGATGGAAGAAATACTTCTGAAAAAGATGTAAAAACTCGTTTTTCTCCACAAATAGGAGATATGTATACATGCATGGAAATAACTATACAAACATCATATGTACAAGGAGATAAATATACATTTTCTATAGAAAACACAAGTGTAATCATTTAAAATAGTTCTCTACAGTATTAAAAACTATGTATACCAACATACATAATAATATGAAGGGTGGGTGGGAGGGCACACACTATAAATATTTGCCTAAATAAAAATCCTCAAGAGATCATCAGAACAAAAGACCGCACCAAGAAACGCGCCAAAATGACACACCCTATTTTCAAGAGAAAACCGTGAAATCGAGCACAAATATAATGACGGCATTATGACTTTATGAAGTTTTGATACGATGATGAATGCATACATACTAAAGGAAAAAAGAAACGCAACTATTTGTAACACAAATTCGTAAATGTTGACCTTCCGCGTTTAGAAGTTGAGCAATTTCATTACTGTATTTAATGTAAAGAAATTGTAAAATATTACATAATACACCTGCTTGAGCCAAACGCGTATATTCCATCAATTTTGAAACTTTGAAGCGACACTATTTGGCATGTTATGCGTTGTTGTAGTCTTTTTTCGGAAAGCAAAAGGCTAATGTAGCCATGTACCATTCGATTAATAGCAGCATGTTATACATACAATATAAAGCTGAAATTCCCGAGTTGCGTTTTTCTAGGACATATTATGATCAATTAATATTGTATGTATAACAGAAATTCCCGAGTTGCGTTTCTTTAGGACATATTATGATCAATTAATATTGTATGTATAACAGAAATTCCCGAGTTGCGTTTCTTTAGGACATATTATGATCAATTAATATTGTATGTATAACAGAAATTCCCGAGTTGCGTTTCTTTAGGGCATATTATGATCAATTATGTTATACATACAATATAAAGCTGAAATTCCCGAGTTGCGTTTCTTTAGGACATATTATGATCAATTAATATTGTATGTATAACAGAAATTCCCGAGTTGCGTTTCTTTAGGACATATTATGATCAATTAATATTGTATGTATAACATGCTGCTTAAAATCTGAGACTGCAAGAAAGAACTAACAATGTAGCATGATTTTCTTTTAATAACATCTTTGTTTGATGTTCACACAAAATTTCATCGAAATATACCGAATGCTTAAAAAATAAATCGAACTTTAAAAGCATAGGTATGAAAACGAAATTAACAAAACTTAACAAATGTAAAAGATAGCGACAATGGCACAGATTTAGCAGTCTAAGCCCATTCAAATACACAGAAAATGTTCAAAACCTCGCTAATATCTCATGTGTCCACCGTTACACCGAATACACTCAAACATGCGACGTCGCATGCTTCTGACGTAACGACTGACGAAGCATCGAGCATATTTCGGACATCGTGTACGTCAGGATGACCTTATCCAAAGTGTTCAGGACCTTGCAGCAGCACTTATATTATACGCGAATGGAACGCATTAGCTCCAGAATTCGTCTGTCGTTACGTCAGAAGCATGGGACGTCTCATTCTTGCGTGTATTCGATGTAACGGCGGACACATGAAATATTAGCGAGGTTTTGAAAAAAAATCTGTTGAATCGACTAATACCGCTGAATCTGTGCTATTGTCGTTACCTTTACATTTGTTAAGTTTTGTTAATTTCGTTTACACACCTATGTTTTTAAACTGTGATTTATTTTTTCATTATTCGGTATATTTTGATGAAATTTTGTATGAACATCAAACGAAGATGTTATTAAAAGAAAATTATACTAAAATTGTTAGTTCTTTCTTACTGTCTCAGATTTTGCAGGAAAACAAAGTAGATACTTTTTATTTTTGCTGAGTATAGTAAGAAAAGTCACGTAAAGCACTATTTCAAGATCAAATAAACTATTAAATCTAAATCTACATGTTTGTGGTAAACAGTGCTGTTTTTAATCTACGTGATGTAATCTAGTTACATAACCTAATATCATAGCCAGTAAAATTGAATGTGGGGTAAATACATATTTAACAACGAAGGTAACGTAGATTACTAATATAGTAACGTAATTACCATATGTTTATACATAATGTATGGAACCTTAATTACTATAAATAGAAATACGTTTAAAAAAAATAAGCAATTTAAAATTATAGGAAATTAATATCATTTTCACAAACACATTTTCTTAATGTGTGTGTTTGTGTGCGTGCGTGCGTGCGTGTGTAAGTTATATGAGACAAAGTCTTTTCGGTTACAGAATGAGACAATTATGTTTGGTAAAAAAAATAGTTGCGTTCTGTAATTTTACACCTATGTTAGAAATATATTGTTTGCATGCTTGGTGGTGGACCCATGCACAGTTCGCCACTGTGCTTTCCTCTTTAATTGTGCGATGACCGGACAGGCTGTGGATCCTATGATGACGTCTACCTAAAGCCCAAAAGGACGGTGACGTTTGATGTTTTTCTGCAGTCTTGTCTTGTCGTGCACTCAATGGTTTATTCTCTTGTTGCTCTGGCTTCTGCCAAGTCATTGAGTACCTTCTTTGTGGCTTTCTAGGCTATTGCTTTTTGAATGCAAGGATGTTTTTTCAACTTGCATTCATAGTCATTTATTTTGGCCCATCCTCATCGCCATCTGGCGGATAACCTACATTGTTTCTCATAAACCGAGGCTTCAAGTCGTACATGCATGCTGATCTATGCTAAACGAACATATTGGATTCTAAAAACAACTATAATGCAAATAAACCGGTCGAGAAACTCTACAAAAATCTCATTATGTTTGAGTTGTGGGCGATTCTTTTTTCAAGCGAGTTTTTGCAAGGTGTTTTCTTATCAAGGGGAAACACGATGTGACGTCACACGCACCTTCACTTGACAGTGTTATATTCGCACAAAGAGCCAAAATTAAACGAGATTTCCGGGGTAAGAGTTGTTTGCTTATATTTAGAGTTGTTTCAATATATTTATTATGTATAATTGTATATAGCAACAACTATTTCAAAAGGGTTTTAGTGATTCACGATGTCAGTGAATTATTATTAATGATAATATGAAATAAAGAAAGATGTTTAGACATTAGACACCGTTGGATTGTTATTCTGTTGGAATATAGTATACGTAGAGTATCTTCGAGTTGGCAAAATGATATAATGCGAGGCTCTTGCCAAGCATTATATCGTTTTGCTAACGAGTTTAATAAATTCAATAATGAATGAAAACGAATGTTAGATTCTATTTATCATAACTCACATATCGACTTTTATTGCATTTTGCCTGTCGGTTTAACACGTCAGAAAACGTACGTAAACGTGACGTCCATGACGTCATTAACGTTATTTTATACCACTAGTGGAATATCGAAAATATTGAATGGTGTTATTACACTCACACACCGCATGTTATGTGATAAATATAAATATTATTATCGTTATATATTCTTTATTTAAGATTGGATTTGATCAAAACGTTCATAGATTGTAGAGTTCAGAGTCTAGTTGTGCAAGAACGTTAACCGGTGCCTCTACGTCTTGACGTCAGTGACGTCATAATATTATTAAAAACTGTTTTTTTTCACTGATCGCATTTGTTAAGTTGTTTTACTATAAAATCAATCAATGTCTGTCTCAGTCAACACTGACAGTTTTAACAACATGACATCATCCAAAATCATCACTGACCGTTGTGACGTCATGACGTCATCTAATTTGGAAAGCTCGTGTTTGACCAGGTTCTGATCAAAATATATTCATTCATAACAAGTGTCAAGCTCCAGATTATCTGAGTTTTCATTCATAACACGTGTTAAGCTCCAGATTATCAGTATTCATTCATAACAAGTGTCGCGCTCCAGAGTTTTCATTCATAATGACAAATGTTTAAACCGAGTTGAATTTTGTTTAATGTTTATTTTTATTTGCATGCATATTTTAAAAAATGTTTTTATGTCCTTTTCAAAAATATATTATAATTTTTTCAGTAATGTTTGGTGAATTCGGGCACTGTACTTACAAAAAGATTTAATATTTTGTTTGTAAACATGTATTTCGAAATCGACTAAATCATGAAACCGCACATGGCTGTGGACTTTTAACCTTCTTCGTCCAGCTAGGCTCTGTTCTGTTTCTTGTTATTGCTGTTTTTTTATCAAAATTATGGCCACTTTTACTCTTGTATTTACTTATAGTCAATTTCAATTCTTTCTTCCACCTATAAATTTGTATTTTTATTTTTTAGTAAATACTACATTAAAAGAGTATGATAATGGACCTTTGGAAACGGCCGAACAAGACACATAAAAAATATTGCAGTCTCGGTTTGATTGAGACTGTTCATGAACGGTAGTGAAATATGCTAGCTACCGGTCATGCCCTCTAGCCCCGGGTTGAGCAGAACTCATTATTCATAAAATAAATAGTACATAATTTTAACCATCCCGAAGATGGCATGCATATGGGGGTGGACATGGAGATTTTCCTCCCCCATGTCCAGCGGCGTATGTTCCCAGTATCTAACAAAATACTATGCCCCGAAGAGCGAAATAAACAAAATGGAATTTAGTTGTGAGCAGCGGTCATGAAGCCTGCATATCACAAGTAACAGCCAAAAGACTAAATTAAAAAGCAGAAATCATATCCTATGAGTGGTTAAACAATACCCAGAGCCTTTTATCGGCCGTAGTAGTGGAACCACCGAATCGAAAATTAAGTAAGAAAACAAAAGCAATTGAAAATGTACCACCGATAACTAAATATAAGTATCGGGCTCAGCGATCTCCAAAAATCGAAAGAATAACAGTCCTGATTGCAAGCGCGAGAGACGTTTTACTGCCGCCACACTGCACAAGCAACGCCACTGTGCTATATTAAAAGTATGATAATTTGGTAACGGCCGAACACGACACATACAAAATATTGCAGTCTCGGTAAAGTTTATTTTCAATGTGTGGGACAGACATAGGGAAGTTGAATCAACGGTAGTGCCTCTTGTCAAGTTATTTGTTCCTGCAGCACAAGACGTTTTCTAGGTTACGCCACTGAACTTGGACAAGTTCAAAACTAGTTGCATCAGACTAGACACATCAGAGTTATCTAGCCTTTGATTTTTAATAAAATTGTTTTCCAGTAGGCCTTAGACTATTCAAACCAGTAGAGTGATACAGGCAGACCCTCTTGTGCATCTCGTTCCCGGAAGACTATTTCATACTAGCCACTCTGTAAACGACATAATGTTAGACATGGAGGACATCTTGAGTGACTGCTTGGCCATACAACACAAATCTGTCTATCCATCAGCAATTAGTATTCTAGTCTAGATTCGAAACAGTTTAATGAGAATTGATCACAATATTATATATTTGGAATGGATCGACCTCTAAGATTTGTGTAGGTCGCCCAAGATCGCCAATTTGGCTAAAACTATGTCAAATGTATGGAAATGTTAAATGTCCAGCAATCGTGCAAATATTCATTCTTTAAGTTTCCTATCAAACCTTGCATTCTCAGTACTTTCAGTACTTTGATTTGTATTTATATATATATATTCACGAGCATCTTTGTTTTTTACATATATTGCCTACTAATGCTGCATTGTTGGTTAGAGAATAGTTCATGGCGGGGATTTCTTTATTTACACTGTCCCGTTTTATTGGGTGACGGTAGGTTTGGTGCACCCTAGAACCTGGTTTAAACCCCCTGCGGCCTTTTTTGGCACTGACCAAGGCGGAAGCCTATTGTCAACCCTTTTGTGTTTGTGATATCTTATGTGGCCTTTTATTCATCTTTAAATTTCTGTGTGTTTGTGGTTGACTGTCGTCCTTGTATGCTGCTTTTCCTGTTCGATTTTTATATTTATATTCTCAGAAAAAGAGAGTATTTCCCAAATACTTTTTTAAACTGCTTTTGACCTCTTTCAGATTGTTATCTTATATGTTATATGACTTTTAGTGTGGCGCTTGAACAAGATCTCGGGGTATAATCAAACAATTTAAAAACATAAAATTGTTTGAAGTCTATTTACAAAATCAAATCAATGCGCATTTATTTGAAAGTATTGTAACGCGCTGGTGGTTCAAGTGGAGGCATACCAGCAAATTGTAGCCGTAGTCTCGTTAATGTGTTAAATAAAATGTGAGTCAATACACGCTATAAAAAACAAAAAACCTAATTCATTTAAAAATCAACTTTAAGATACATAATTGAACTTCTCAACTTCTTTTAATACTCTCTTTAGGAAATGATAAAACATCAATGTAATTAACAAGTAATAATATTAAACGAATGTAACAATACTTGACTAGATATAAGACTCAATAGATTATGAATAGATTAGATTATGAATAGTAAATCTAGTAGATATGTCAAATGACTTAGATTAAATATAGTAGGATAGCATAGATAGTAGGGCGGACCGGCTCCCCACCCTCTAAAATCCCACAAGAATAACCTATGCATGCCGTATTACATCGGGCGCGCGCCATTTCTACTGTTAGTCATCACTGGATTTAACATAAAATTATTCTGAAAAAAACACAATACAATTCACTAAACGTCGTGTAGAAAAACATTCTATTTCGCAGGATCCTTCACTCCCCATGCCACCGCCCCTCTCACGCACACTTACTCAAAGACAGTAAACCACAAACACACAAAGAAACAAAGAACAACTATATATAAAAGACAAGATAAGACATCACAAACCCACGAGGGTTGACAATAGAGCTACATATTTGCAACGGTCAGTGGCAAAAAAGGCCGCTAGGGGTTCAAGTTAAACCAGGTTTTAAGGTGCAGCAAATCTCAAACCAAACCACATTTCTTCATTTATTATGATCCTAGCAAGACAATAGTCTCCAATTTGTGTCTTTGTAGAAATGTCTCTTTGTGGTATTTATTTTAAGATCCTTGGGAATCTGTCACAGTTGGAATGGTAACCATTTTGCATACACATTACAAATGAAGATAGTATATCAACATGTTGTTAACAGTCCACAATCTATAGTCGACATGTTGTTAACAGTCCACAATCTATAGTCGACATGTTGTGATATGTTGCAAATAGTTCCGCATACGTGGATTATGACGGCAACTGAGAATGCAGATTTTACCGCAATGCGTGTTAAAATTACCGAAATCCTGAAATACAGATTTCAGTTACTATTGAGTGAGTGTGTGGATGCAATGGTGGCAGCGGGAAGGGGAGCTGTCGTTTGGAGGTATACTAAACTGCCGAGCTATGTGTCTGTCCTAAATGTACATTGCAAATAATAAAACAAACATATATAAATAATACGACGCCGGTAAGGGTGAGTAAAATCGTTTAAAAATATGCGCACGCAGATTCTCCATAATGTAAATGGGCTTGGTATTATTTCTATTTATATGTTGATTCATTTGCATTTCTTGCACTTGTTTAATATCTTGGCTTTGAGGAATTGTGAGTGTTGTTTCGTGTTTGTCTTTAAACTGTGATGGAGAAATGACCAAACAGACTCGGAGAGACCATATACGGTCCTTTGTCCTAGTTATGTATCCAGTATGCTGATACAACCCTCCCCACCGCCGCAACAGTCATGATAACATTAAATAACGAAGAGACCTATACACCATCAGACAATTCATCACTTTCTGATCAAAGTACATAAACACATTGTTTTCCTAGAAAACATTTCCGTAACCCTTGTCGAAATCTTGGATCCAAAACGCCATATAATACCGAATTGACAGCGCTATTTATAAAAAACAGACGTAAGAACAGGAAAAATACAACTTTCTGGTGATTTGATAGATTATTTACAATTTCCTTCTCGCTGGCTACAATGGATATTAGTACTACATATACTGCCATTGTCGTGACATACACGGACGTCAGTATTAACATGATGATGGTTTTGCGTTTCCGGTTAGACTTGATCCATTGTGTCTTCACTTCCGCTCCATTTACTATTCTAATTGTTTTAGGGTCATCGCTTAATTTACGCACTGCGTTAAGTATAATACCTGCCGACAATTTATTTTCGTTGCTGCCATAGTTCGTAAATCGCGACGCCAAGTATTTCGGTCGTTTCGCAAGTTGATTATCATGCCGCGTCTCCGATTGTGTAATCGTCAATTTGCGACAAATTTTGTCCTCACCAACATCTTTTTGTTGGTTATATACAACACTAGCGAAATTGTTTGTTGCAGATATTTTTATTTCAGAGGAGGACCTTAAAAAACAAGCTGTGCTGTTCTTTTTTCGACAAAATAGCTTTCGGGCGATTCGAAAGTTGACAAAACTCACGAAACCTAGCATAAGTCCAATTGGTACACTATAAACACAGCTGAAATATACGAATGGATATATACTGTTAGAATACTGATCAGACTTTTCGCAAATGGAAACATTAATTGGTGTGCCATGGTGTAGATAACTATAGCTCCGCTTTCCCCATGTAATCGTGGTAGGTATGGCAACACACCCGGATACGGCAAAAGATGCCATACATAATTTCAACGCAAGAGACGGTTGAATTTGCCATTTTAAGGGATAGAATACTTTTCGGTGTCTATCGAAGGCCAGTAGTGACAGTATTGTCGCCGAACCCCATGTGGTGAGCACGAGAAAGTAAGATTTGATCTTACACAGCCAAGTATGCTCAAAAATATACCAATGACTTTGTCCAAACATCTCTATCGGCATCGCCGTGAGGCAGTTTGTTAGGTCTACCAGCGCAATAGACAACACAAAGCATCTAAAATTACTTCTTTCGTAATATTTTGAATATATGATCAGTATTAAAATATTTCCTACACAACCAATCATGGATTCCAACCCAATAAGAATCGTCACTGGCAGCAATGCCATCGTCATGTTATTGTTCAACTGAAGCAAAAGTAATCCAGATATATTTGACACTACAGACTCGTTAGAATACATGTTGCGTTCAATATTTTATATGGTCTCGGTTTGGTAATATTTCAGTACATTGAGAATAGAACAAAATACACTGTTTTCGAGCCGTTGTCATTTATTCCACAACTAAGGTGCACATATCTGGAACGTTTTTACTTTAAGTATCCATGTAGAAGTCCCGAAAATCAAACGTCTTAACCCCTGTCGATATACTTCTTTTTTTACAAATTTCCGTACAAACAATGTCCATTTCACCTCATCTCGGTGAGTAGGCAGATAGCGTTATGCGGTTCTCTCCACAGTCAGCAAATAGTCCTGTAATATAAAGCTCAGTGCTAATAAAACCTGCCAAACATTACATTTTATCAAATGGCATAGTAAACACAGTATTCAAACACATGTTTTCACAAGTAACCAGGCCCTGTACTGGCAACACAATTTCTTTTAAAGTACTACTTTCGTGGATAACGAAGCAAAAACTAATACCAGTCTGACACCATATAATCCATGCATATTACTTATTCCACTTAACCACGCATGTTTATTGATAGCTGAATACCCAATATATGATAGACATGTGATGCACATGATATTACCATTTGAACTTCTCTAACGATCGACTAACGCAAATTGTCTGTGACGTCAAGGTATCTGGCCATTAGCAATCAGATGTATTTGATATACATAGTATACATTCATTATCCAAAGCGAAATAGCAATTCTATAAAATAAAATAACACTTTAAATGTACACAACAAACAACGAGAAAGCCGAAGGATTGGGTGCTTCACTGGAAATGTTTATACGCTTATATAAATATGAAGCGCATATCACATCATTTAAATAATAGGCGGGGCAAACGCCATGATGACGTGCAACCTGTATCGATGTTCAGCGACTAAGGACTCGGATAAAGTCCACACATTACACAATGACTTGATCTTGTCGGTGCAGCAGTTTAACAGGTTGTATGGGGATTTATAGCTATGACCAAATAGGGATTATTTATATAAATACGTTAAACAAACTCGTTCGGACGAGGTTTCAACCATGGGATCACCATTTACAAACAAATGCACCATAAAACACGAACACATACACCGCCTAGCGCGTTAATTGAATTGAATTGAATGTTGTTTAACGGCTCATCAACACAGTATAGGTTATTTAGAGCCGCCCCAGAGAGAGGGGAAGGATACATAGGAATCCGGGAACCTGCCCTACTCTTATTATCGAATAGATTCCTATGGTTCTTTAACGTGCTCGGAGGATATACCGATACACGGGACCGCCCGGTTTACGTCCCTATCCGACGGACGAGGCTAAGGCTAAGTGTCTTGCCCAAGAACACACCGACGGAACTCAGTGGCACCGTGGAGGATTGAGCCTAGCGCGTTAAGACGGTGGCACTAGCAGCCTCTTCAGCAATAAAAACACGCACTAGTTGCTTGGCCAGAAAAAAGTAGATTTAAAGGTCGACCAGGAAATGGAGCATTCAAGGACCACAAGTTAACATTTTGGGCAGAGTATTACATGTTGTCTAACACAGGCATATATTGTTAAACGGGGGGAGTAGTGGAAATAAATGTACAAACATAATTTCACCCAAACGCTTATGACTTTTCTACACTTTACACTACTTTACCGCAAAACCCTATAAAATAAAAACTAATAGCTCTTATACAAAAACTAATAGCTCTTTTAGCCTGTAACAATGCTAGGGCATTTTTACCATCAGTGATCCCGACAGTTACACTTTATGGACTTGTCAACACGTCTGTGAATCACTATCATTCTTATTAGACACCATTTTTGTCAGGTTTGGACATACCGTTTATAAGCAAACCGTTGGCATTCCTATGGGCACTAACTGTATACCCCTTGTCGCAGATTTGTTTTTATATTGCTATGAACGTGACTTTATGTTAGGCCTTCAGTGAGGACTTCAACCTTTGTAATCTTAACACTACTGAAAAACTCCTCCAACAGGGTTACCATTACCATAAATTACGTAAGACTATTTCTAAATGTTATCGTAACACGTATCTGCTCGACAAATATAATAGCTATCTTTAAACACTTCTGCGACAAGGCTTTACCACAACCCGTCGTTTATGGAGATCCGTAGTGATAATTTGCATGAGTTATTAATTAAAGTTATTAGAAATTTATAAACAGAGGTTACGACAGGAGTATTCTGCGGCGCACTACATGCTTAGTTGTAGACCCTTCTACAGTTTGTAATTATCCTTTCCTCTTTTGATTGTGCAACGACGGACGGGCGGTTGACTATATAACAACGTGTTACTAAATCCTTTGAGACGGGAACCGTTTGATGAATGTCCTTCACTCCGTTTTGTCGTGGCCTTATCGGCTTTCCCTTGATGCTCTGACTTCAGACAAGACAGCGACTACATATGCTATTAGCTTCGTAGGCTTTACTTATTTTTTGATATATTATACATGAAAATTTCTGCATGAGATGAAAGAGATTAAAAAGAGTCCGAGATTTTTGATAATTTCCAGAATTAAATTAATTTGCCCCAAAGTACTAAAAGTTTTAATATGTTTCTTCAATCTATTTATTACGTTTAATCACTACCAATGCAACTATGGACGAGAATTTTCTTCCCGAAATTGACTAACATTTGACAGTTTAAATACATAGTTTTGAAAAACGTTGATTTTGTTTTACCCATCCAAAATGAAGTAAATTTGCAAGACCTAGTTGCATATTTGGCACAGCACGCTTATCTGTAGAGTTATTCTAAATAAAATGGTGACACATGTTTGTTGAGTCATGAAAATAACACGAAATAACATTTTTGGGTGAAAAAACCCCATTTTATTGAAGTTTTATACGAAACAGTTTCCATTTTTGGAATGAAAAGTGTATTCAACTTTTGCGATGATGCAAACTTACTTTAATCTTATTGAAATAAAGAAGGGATGGTCCTTAACTTATTTTGAGGAGTATATGCGGAAAACTATTGACTATGCGGTTGACGACACATGTTTTAAAGAAAGCGCAAACAAATTTCTTATAGCAAGGGCTGTAAAAATGTCCGTTATGAAAAGCCTGACGACGTTTATATCTCAGTTAAAAAAATAGAATATAACAGTGCCACTAAACTTCAATGGTTTCTTTTCTTGTTGCTCTGGCTTCTGCCTGCCAAGTCATTGAGTACATTCTTTGTGGCTTTCTAGGCTATTGTTTTTTTGTATTTATATATACACGAGCATCTTTGTGTTTTACTTAATATATTGTCTATTAATGCTGCCTTGTTGGTTAGAGAATAGTTCATGGCAGGGATTTCTTTATTTACACTGTCCCGTTTTATTGGGATGACAGTAGGGTGTGTGAGGTTTGGTGCACCCTAGAACCTGATTTAACCCCCCAGTGGCCTATTTTGCCACTGACCGTTCCACGGCGGTTTTGTGTTTGTGATGTCTAATTTGGCATTGTGTTCATCTTTAAAGTTGTTCTTTGTTTCAGTGAGTGTTTGTGGTTGACTGTCGTCCTTAAATGCTACTTTTCCTGTTCGATTTTTATATCTATATTTGTAGATATAAGCATTTTTTTTGCAATTAAATCCGATGTTTACGATAGTTACACCGATATAGAAATCACAGAACACTGTATGAATGTTGAGGTTTATTGACAGAGAATGCATTAATTGAATGGGTAATTGCAGACTCTGTTGCCATACGTGACAGAATATTTAACAGAATACAATGTCCTGCAATAATGGGCCACTTTCCAAAACTGGTTATCAAAAACAAATACAAAATATCGTTGATTATACCTTGATGTGATGCTATTAGTCAGCAGTCAACCCGATGCACGGAATACTTTTTTTTTGTTAAGGAAGTCGCCCCAAATGTATACATTGTATTCGTCAAAAAACCGTAACCTACAGTGCATTTCAGGGTGCCTAGACGTCGAATATGAATCGAGATTTTGTTTTATTACTTTATGTATGTTTTCATACCTGGTATGATTGAATAGAATGAAAACAGACGACACATACTTTCATGAATCTGTTTGCAATCTTCGTGTAGCTATACGCTAAATTTCCCAAAGCCAAAAATTCAGCCGAAAACCAAAATGGCAACGGCAAAACATTCCATATTTTTAGGGTATGGTGACTTACATTAGAGGCCCAAGAGGGTCTGTAGACGCTCTATTGGCTAAAATGGCTCTTAAATCAAGGGTTGTCGACATAAAATTTCCATCAGTACTTCTTTTAAAACATTGCAAAAACAACAGGGCTTGGGTGGCCTTAGATCGTTCACCTGGTAATCAAGGAAAACAGTCTGCTGTGTCTAGTCTGGTATGGGTATTTTATAATCTGTCCCACTTTCATCTATGAATGAAATTTCATAAAACTGGTGTGAGGGGGGGGGGGGGAGGGGGAGGGGGGGGGAGTTGGTGAGGGGTATGGTATATTAACATTCTAAACAAATATGGTAAAGATCAGATAAAAATTAATTAACTACAGATTTAACACAGGAAAATACATATAGCATTTCTCAACAAATCAAGAGCCATAACTCTGTCGTTACTGAAAAGATCTAGCTGGGTTACAAACTTGTTCAAGATTTCATTGATATACCGCGCTTTGCACAATCATACTGAGGATTCATGCCATATTTCGTAGAAATCCAACAAGCTGTTTAGGAGGAGTAGTGCCGACAAGAAATTTAAAGTTAAAATGTCAAAGGATCATAGCTCCGCATCTCCTGCTAAACCGCTGAACGGAATTCAACCAAACTTAGGGTATGACATCACCATATGATGACGGCGTGCAAGAGCACTATTATTTTTGGCTCCGAGCCCAGGGGCCCTCAGGGCTAGTCAAAATGTCAAATAAACTAAACATTCAATTAAACTGTCATTTTTTCATATTATTGCACATAACTTGGTATACGTAATCGTCTATAAAAGATAAACAACATATCAAACGATTTTTATATTTCACAAACTCGAACGTCTGCCCCGGGGCCCAGGGTGGGTGGGGTGGGTGGTATTTGGGGACATTTTTTTCAAACCCCATCTGGGGGATCAAAAGGTAAAATACACTAAAAATTCAATTACGCTGTCATTTTTCCATATGCTTGCACATAACTTAGTGTATGTACACGTCTATAAAAGATAAGCAACATATTAAATGATTTTATTATTTTTATTATATCGAACGCGGACCGTCTGCCCGGGGGCCCATGGGTTGGGGATGGGGTTAGGGTGTGTGTGGGGGTGGGGGGAGTTTGATTTTTTTATAATTGTCTCAAATGAAACATGATGATGGGATTACACTGTATACATTTGTTTCCTCCTATGTTATAGTTGGGCCTGGAGGAAGGGGCATCAAATGCACTAATAATGCAATTACGGTGTATTTTTTTCATACTTTTGCACATTAATTGGTATAATAGTCATCTAATAAAGAGATAAACAGCATGTCAAATGATATATTATTTAAAACTCGGACGTCTTCCCTGGGGTTCGGATTGGAGGGGTTGGGTTGTGGGTGAAGGGTAACAGGGGGTCAATTTATTTAAAAAAAAAATTCTCAAATGAACATTTTGATGAAGGGATTACATTGTATATACTGTGGGGCTGTGTTTGTCGGGGGGGAGGGGGAGTGGGGGGCGGGGGGTACACTGCCTAGTCAGCGGACGTATTTACCACTTCGTTCCATATACGCGCTGACCTAACCATACACATTCTGTGCTATTGACCTTTTCACCGACCAGTCAATGAACCAGGATATTTAACGATCTTACGATACATGACACCATTATTGATTGGGTGATCGCTGTCACATGTAGACTTTGTTACTAAATTAAGAGGTGTTTCCGACACAGTGATTAAAAAATTGCGTCAGGAGACAGTTCCCAATTCGATCGTTGGAAAGTGGTTATAACTTTACTGTATCGCTAGAGAGTTTAAGAGTATTGAATTAAAACCATTTCAAAGGCTACACTGTAATCAGTTTTATTAGATACAAGTGACGTTTTCGTGTGTGTAAAACTGGATCTTGAAAATGAAGTCGCAAGTCGAAAGACCTTACAAATTTGATACATATTAAGTGACATTATCGGAATTGAATATAAATACGTGTATTCGAGTCCATTGGGGTTTGTTTGGTTTGCAGTTTGGAGAGATAGTCTGCAGAGCGTTGTCTACACAAGCAGAACGTTATATGCATATCATTAGCCTTTGTTGCATTACATCCGTTTATTACATAACTGTCATAACTTTACATTGAACTATGAATGACGTAATTTTAGTATCACACAAAAAAAGTTATATCGTCACTACTTTTTTATATCATCACTAGTGATGATATAACTTTGCCGGAACTACTTTCTTAACATATTTGTTAAAAAAAACACTGGTTTAAAGTTAAAATATTTTTTTAATTTCTTATTTTACGTAAAGTTATATAATAAAGAGTATAATTAACAGCATAAATTTGATACTCGAGGAAAAAAAACGTTTTTTTAACCAAATTACCACTTGTTTCCCTCGTGTCATAAATTCAGTATCAAAGTTATATTACTGGTGTCACCATCCCATAATTCCCCTTTCATATACCAATATATTGTGTCCCTTTAACATTCTTCCAACTACGTTAGAATCGATTCTTACGGATGGTGAGAGGTATTCAGTACTGGTTCTACCCAAGAATAAGTGGATGGTTTCAGGTTTGACTCCACCACAACAAAATTGACTGTTAAAATAATAGTACATAGCCTAAAATGTGCTGGAAAATGATGCGAAAACCAAACAAACAATTATCTCGTCTCGCAACAGTTCTACTATTTAGAATGGAGGATTTTTATGCAAACATTTATTTGATATGAAATATGTTTAAATTTTAAATTATTTTTTCGCTAGTTTTTTTTACACTCGGTTTGTGCAGTTGGGACCATCTCTGTGGTGTAAAGAAGCATGCTTTCCTTACGAGAAAAGAGATCCGTGTTCAATTTCTGGCAGAGATCCCTTGCACAGTTACTGAGCAGTACTTTTATTTTATTTTAAGAAAGAGACTGAAAAAAGAAACTTGTTTACAAACAACCAGAACTTTGAAATAAATAATATCATTGATATCTTGTTTTTAGTCGTGTTATTGTATGTATTAAATAACACATGATGGCCGTCGGAACTGACATTAGGTTACAACATTCTGTACCTCTGACTTTAGGATAAGGGGTATCATTACTATGGTCTCATCTCGTTCGTTGTTTTAAATACCTTGATGGACTACGCCCATCTGTGTGCAATTTAATATCATTCAGTTATTTGAATGTTGCTTTATGGTTTATCAACGCATTTGTTATTAAGAGCTACCCCATAGAAAGGGGAATGATACATTATATTAGTCCGGGAACCTGTCCCACTTTTACCAACATATGATTCTTGGGGGATCATAGGCTCCAATACACACTGTACACAACCCAACCCCACCATATCATATCTGAAACACTCATACCCCACTGTTAACACCGCTGATTTCATTATGGCTAAATACTAACCTTTTGCAATATGAAAGATCAAAATAAATATATTTATACGTTATGATTTTTGTTACGATTACTACTAGTATTATTATGTTTTGCAATGTAAGATGACACTGATGTTGTGTTTCGCAATGTAAGATGACACTGAGTATTTCTATGTAGCCTTCCCATCTATTTGGGGAGGCATTAACTAACCTCATTTTTACACTCCTTTATTAATGTATGTGAGAAAAAGTATTTTAAACATATATATCTCAAATAAAAAAACTATTTCCTCACCAGTTGGCAATTGATACAACTTTGGTAAACCTTTAGCGAGACAAACATGTTCTTCTTTATTGCACACAATTATAACAGGAAGTTTCCCCTAGCTATCACTATCAAAATAGTTTTACCTCTATTTGGCGGGCATATCCCAGGGATTAGACAACTGATGACACCAGGGAAGGGTACAGAGCCCGGTACATATAGGGATATTTGATATTGAGTATAGTTGCAGATACTGTGTCTCCTAGTGATGGAAATTAGTCAATTTGTCTGAGAACATCCTTCACCCCACCCCTCCCCACCCGAACAAACACATTTTCAAAATCATAAAAATATTTGTTTTGCCAATTTCGGTTTGATTTATGTTGAATTATTTTCCCTGTCAAAAATAAAACAAAACAAAATATTTATCTCAGGAAAATGCATTCATGATTGTAAACAGACCTTATAACAAATGTATTAAATTAAATATGTCTGTGTTGTGAACAAAGACTAGTTCAGTTAACCTGCCAATATTGTTAAAAGTAAAACAATAAAAAAAATATTACAAAAAAGTGGAGACATTGCAGGCTTTGTCTATTTATTTTAATCCTTTACACCAACCATGCATCAGGACCTTATTAGGATACTGCAAGTGCCACCGACTGCCATTAAGATAGTATAGCCTAGAAGGATAGAGAGAAGAAGAGATAGCATATCGTATATGTACATAAAGGACTTTACTATATATGTATACATTAACACTATCTCTTCTTCGCTCATAACGGCTAGGCACAGACATTCTTCTTCTCTCTATCCTTCTCCGACTTAACTAAAATCTATAACAATGTCTCTTCTTCTCTCTATCATTCTGTACTATATATCGCAATGAATGCCAGTGCTTCAAGATTAGTACTATCGTTGTAAATGGGCATAGCTTAGAAGGATAGAGAGAAGGAGAGATCTTGTTATAATATGCCCTATCTCTTCTCTCTATCCTTCAGGGATTTAATAGTGTAAGCAGGTGCGACAAGCCACATCTCTGATTCTCTCTGATCTCGCCGGCAAGTGTTTGTGAAATTGTGTAAAAGCAACAACTTCAATAGTCTGAATAGAGTCCAGTATTATACGCGCGCACACAGCCATAATTACACATCTGTGGTTATGTTGTTATTAATAGATTTGTGGCGTGCAATACTTCGAGGAACTATCATAGATTAGTGTTGTTTTTTTATAGTTTACGTTTTGGTGGTTCCGATGATCACTTTTTTGTAAGCCGTATTTTGATTGGTCAAGAGATAGAAGGTGCGCGAACTCAGGAGATTTTGGATTTCCGTGCTAAAAACAGAAATAGCATAGATTTGGTATTGTAAGAATATTACATAGTAATTTATAACCGATGCAAAGGAGAGTAGGCGGGGGTGGGGGTGGGGGTGGGCCAAATTCCAAAATGAATATGCCATGTTTGGTACCAACGTTTTTTATCATTCTATCGCCAATATCATGTTGTCATTTGTTTTTCAACAGGTTGAATCATAAGGGACTGTCGCTTGATAAAGAGGATAGGGTATAAAGTAAAATTGTCAAAGTGTACACTTTCTTTTACAACTGTGTAAATATATATTGTGCGCATGTGCAGATTGAAAGGAAGCAGTGGAAAATAAATTCGTAGTTCAAACCTTGTGTAGAATGTGGTTTCAGTAATAAAATGAAGCCATTTAAGTTTCGTTCTTCTTTTATTATAGAATGATATTGAACAATCAAGTGAAACTTGAACAATGAAGCAACCTCTTTATTACAGAATGTATTTCTTTTAACGATTCATTATTTCAGTAATTCATAAAATGTAACAATTCAGTTAATAATATTAAAATTGTAATAACATTAATAACTAGATTTTGATCAGAACCTGATCAAACGGGCTTTCCTGCCTTAATAAAGTCATGACGTCACGACGTCACAACTGTAAGAGATGTTTAAAATGATTGATTGATGTATCAAGAAAATGACTTCCTACATGCAATCAGTAAAATATCGAATTTCTGAATATTGTGACGTCACTGACGTCATGACGTCGGGATACCGTATGACATAACCAGACCCTGAACTATACAATCTGTGAAAGGTGTGTTCAAATCCGATCATAAATAGAGAAGATATAGTTTTAATAAGATTTTCTTTATGACGTCACTGGCGGCCATTTTTGATGACGACATAACAAACTTCGACATTATTGCACAACTAGACGTTGAATGTAAAGTTCCTGTGAACGTTTCATCAAGATCCGATCATAAATGAAGGAGATATGGCCCACGTATCTTCAAACAATTTCAAGTTTTACAACATTATGATAAATAGTTAGTTAACATAGCGAAATGGTGTTGCAAAACCCAAAATAATGTCGAGATCAGCGAGGTACCAAGCTAAGTGTAACTCGTGAAGACATATTTTCGCGCATATTTATATGTCAAAGAAACTAACCGCCAAATAATGGCAAAATTACACTACACAACCGTTTATCAAAACTCTATCCAGGTATTCAGGTCATATAATAATGTATATGTACCAATTAAAAGTATAGGTTTATTCACGGGTTCTTACAATAATTGTGTTATTGAATATGCGTAAATGAAGTATGACTTGGTAACTATTAATTCGGCGCTCCAATTTCGGGGTTTGGTATGGCTGGTTAAAACCATTTATATTGTGTCTATAGAGTTGGGATAAAAAAATATGTAAGTTGTTTATATATATATGTCGGTGAAGTACATGAAGAATATCCGCAAATGAGATTGGGTTATATTTCTTAAAACATGTTACCATGTATACATGATTAAACAACGAATAAGCAGCTGAACATTTACAAAAAACTGATATTAACATATGGACGCATGCATGATAAAAACAATTTAAGAATTAAAAACGTTTAATGCTCTATCCATTAACTTTCAAATATCATCTTGACGTAAGTTGTGGTGTTTTGTTTCAGTTATACAGACATTATCAAAAAAATAATGTGTGTTCGTAAGATAGAATGATGACTGCAATAACCTTAAACATTCAGAACATATTTGGGGATAATAACTGCAAACATCGGATTGCAAGTATGATGTAATTAAATCTTAACTTAATAACATAGAGTTGCGTGACAGATATCATCTGACACAATGATAGGACGCCTTATGAAATGTTAAACCATCTGAAATATTTGGGAATGTCCCCTACATCTATCTTCACACCTGCATGTTACTGTATTACGCTACATGTTCACCAATAAACACGCAACTAAGATATATATTCCCTTCCATATAGCAATGAGACAGAAGAACACAATACAATAGCAAATAATTTCAGGATTTAGGAAAAGTGTGTGTGTTAGTAAATGAGCAGACATATGATTCTTGACCGAGGTATTTTGCATATGCCAGTTTGGTATTTAAATATGTGCATGTACTTAAATAAATACATTGTTTAAAAACATTTTCAAGTATAAGATAGTATGGAAAGCCGTTTGGTTTTTAGCGGGGGTCCCAAACGGCTTTCCATAAAGAAAGACAATTTAACAACTCTGCTTGAAATCAAAATAATCTTTGACAAAACATGTGTTTTACACTTTACCATGAGTTATTACCGAAATCACTTTGGAGATTTCACAACGTGTACGTTTGGAACAAGTTTTGTTCCCCTGCGAACATACTGGTAATTGTTTAGCAAACGAATATGACCAATGACAGATAGACTCGATAGGAAAACCATGCTGTATTAATGCGATACGACAACTTTTGGGTCTTTTCTTCAGATGGCGTGAGGTATACAGTACTGGTTCTACCTAGTAAACAATACGGTGAACTGCCTCTACCACAAAAACATCGACCGTCATATATGGCCTAACATGTGCTAAAATTCACGTAAAACACTATTCAACCAAATAAAACCAATTAAAACAAGATATCCGGATAGACGGACGGACGGACAGACAGAGACACGGACCTCTCACTGCCCTAGTTCATTGTGCGAAGTTTCACTGCAGTTCCATTAGTAGTTTTGAGTTATTTTCCGCACAAGAATTATAACTTTACAAAGGCCAATAACTATAGTGAATGACGATAGAGTTGTGGTACTTATACTCGGCTCTTCCCCTTATTACCCTATATCATTGTATGAAGTATAATTGCAGTCCCTAAGTAGTTTTTGAGTTATGTCCGGACAAGATCGACAAAGCGGCAACTACATCATAAACATGGGAAACTGAGTTGGCTCAGGTTCTTGACATGACCAGGACACTGTATTGCAAAGTTGAAAGCTTACGTGTAGATAAAATTCCTATCTAAAACTATTGATAAACACTGTCTGCATTTCCCCCCAAACAAACACCATTAAAACAACCATACCATTTAACAATTATACCGTTAACCAACCATACAATTAAACAATCAAACCATTAAACAATCATAGCATTAAACAATCAAACCATAAAACAATCATAGCATTAAACAATCATACCATTAAACAATCATACCATTAACTAGCATTGTAAGCAAACATATCATTAAACAAGCGTACCATTAAACAGTCACATCATTAAAGAATCATACCATTAAAAACTTTTATCATTAAACAATCATATCATTAAATACCATACCATTAGATGACCATACCATTAAACAATCATAACATTAAACAATCATACCATTAAACAATCACATCAACAAAAAGTTATACCATTAAACAGTCATATAACAATCATACTATTAAACAATCATACCATTAAACAAATATACCATTAAACAGTCATACCATTACACAGTCATACCATTAAGCAATCCTACCATTAAACAAGCATACCATTAAACAATCATATCATTAATTAACCATACCATTAGACGACTATACCATTAAACAATCATAACATTAAACAATCATACCATTAAGCAATCACATCAACAAAACGTTATACCATTAAACAGTCATATAACAATCATATTATTAAACAATCATACTATTTAACAAATATACCATTAAACAATCATACCATTAAACAGTCATACCATCATACAGTCATACCATTAAACAATCATGCTATTAAACAAGCATACCATTAAACAAGCATACCATTAAACAATCATACCTTTAAACAACCATACAATTCAACAATCATACGATTAAACCACCATTCCATTCCATTAAACAACCTTACCATTAAACAATCATACCCTTAAACACTCATACAATTAAACACCAATTAAAACAATTATACCATTAAATAACCATACCAATAAACAATCATACTATTAACGATCATACCATTAAGCAATCATACCATTAAACAATCATACCATTAAACAATCATACCATTAAACAACCATAACATTAAACAATCATACCATTAAACAATCACATCAATAAAAGTCATACCATTAAACAGTCATATAACAATCATACCATTAAACAATCTTACAATTAAACAATCACATCAATAAAAGTCATACCATTAAACAGTCATATAACAATCATACCATTAAACAATCTTACCATTAAACAAATATAAAATAAAAAAAAACAATAAAAAAACAACAACATATTTTACTGTAAAAAAGGTTTGGAGCGGGCCGATATTTTGGGCAAACAATATATACTAGCTGATTTGAATACCATAAAAAAAAAAAATACTTTATTTTCTCGGCCAAACAACTAACTTCTCCATTATCTATTACTGCACTTCAAAACAGACTGAAACATTCCTTCAGGGCAAACAAATATATAGCAGTTAAAGATAATACCTTAAAAACCTTTGAAAACAATTGGAACAAATACAAAACTTTATTCCAAGATTAAATTTAATAAACACCAGTTTAGTCTCTTCCACAGAGCTTGTGTTCTATCCAAGCTCTCGTAAAACAAAGTTTAAAAAAATATATAAAAATAGATTAATAAGTAAAAGATCTACTATTGTAACAAACAAGACATGTGACTAGACCCTGACAATAACATCTTCCATAATGTAACATATTATTGATATTGTATTATATGGGTAACCGTGCACACAGAGTATCTCTTTTCTCTTTTTTTTTTCTTTCTTTTATAGGATTAAGAGAAGGTCCATTAAAAAAAATGCTTTAAGACATTATAAGATTGACAGCAGTTTTTACAAAAATGAGTGAAAGAGTATGAGAGAGTATTTATGGAATACATTATTGATTTTGTAAAATCTTGTGTATTACTCTCATATTAGCATATTAGTATCCATGTTGTTAATAGCCAAATAAATGGGCCACTACAATCTTGTAGAAAGGCTGGAAAAAAAAGAAAAGTTTTCCAATAGGTCAATTCCCACTTATACCGTCATGACGTCACAACTGTCAGAGTCGCCTTAAATCAAGAAAATAACTTTGAACATCCAGTCAGAGAAAAAAACGAATTTCTGAATATTGTGACGTCACTGACGTCCAAGACGTCAGGATACTGTATGCACGACCAGACCATGATCTCTATAATTTGTGAAAGTTTTGTTGAACTCCGATAATAAATACAGGAGCTATAGCCATAACGATATTTCCATGTTGACGTCACTGGCGACCACCTTTGATGACGATATGACAACCTTTTATTTTCATGCGCAACTAGACCTCCACCTCTACAACCTGTGAAAGTTTTATCAAAATCCGATTATAAATGAAGGAGATATAGCGATTACAAGATACCTTAAATGACGTCATTGGCGGCCATTTTGGATGACGTCATGACGTTAAAACTGTCAGCGTCGACTGAGATGTCGGCGTCGACTGAGACAATGGTACTGAAGGAACTTACAGTAAAACATCTTAAAACACGCAATGAGTAAAGAAACCGGATTTTAAAAACAATGTGATGACACTGACGTCAAGACGTTATGGCGTAGAGATACGTTTTTATGTTCTTGCACAACAAGACCGCGGACTCTACAATATGTGACAGTTTTATTCAAATCCAAGAATAAATAGAGAAGATATAGCCCATCACAAGATTTCCTTTATTACGTCACTGGCGGCCATCTTTGATGACGCCAAGATAACATTCGACATTTATGCACAACTAAACTTCGATCTCTACAACAAGTGAAGGTTTTATCAAAATCCGATCATAAATGAAGGAGATATAGCGATTACAAGATTTCTAAAATGACGTCATTGGCGGCCATATTGGATGACGGCATCACGTTAAAACTATCAGTGTTGACTAAAACAATGATACTGATATGTTTTACACTAAAACAACTTAAAAAATGCAATCAGAAAAGAATACGGATTTTTATAACATTGTGACGTCACTGACGTCAAGACGTTATGACGTAGAGACACGTTTTGACATTCTTGCAAAACTACACTCTGAACTCTATAATCTCCGAAAGTTTCATTTATATCTGACAAAAAATATATGAGATCTAGTTAAAAGAAAATGTTCATGATGAGGTCTTCGGCGGTCATCTTGTATGACGTCATGATTCTAAATGATGTCAGTGCACATCTGGGTAATGAGTGCTACAATATGTTAGTATATAATTTTAAATTTGGTCATAAATGAAGGAGATATAGGGATTACAATATTTCTTAAATGACGTCATTGGCGGCCATTTTGGATGACGTCATGACGTTTAAACTGTGAGCGTCTATTAAGACTATGACATTGATTGATTTTGCATTAAAACACCTTAATATATGCAATCAATGAAACAAACGGATTTTTTATAACATTGTGACGTCACTGACGTCAAGACGTTGGAATGTAGAGATACGTTTCGACATTCTTGCATAACTAGACCCTATACTCTACAATCTATGAAAGTTTCATTCAAATCCCATCTTAAATGCATGAGATACAATGATAAGAAGATTTGCCTACAAACGCCAGTGGCGGCCATCTTGGATGACGTCATGACCTCAAAAGTTTCGCGGCACTATTCCAGACTGCGCTCTAACACTGTGTGAAATTTAGAGGCCGTGTGAATAGTCTTACTATGAAAAGTGCTCCTGAGAAGAAGAAAAAAAAAAAGAAAAAAAATAAGAACTAGATTTTGATTAGAACCTGATCAAACGGGCTTTCCTGTCTTAATGACGTCATGACGTCACAACTGTCAGAGTTGTCGAAGATGAAGACACTGACTGATTTATCACGAAAATAACTTCGAACATGCAATCAGTGAAAAAACAATTTTCTGAATATTTTGACGTCACTGACGTCATGACGTCATGACATCCGAATACCGTATGACGTTCTTGCACAATCGGACCCTGAACTCTACAATCTATGAAAGTTTTATTCAAATCCGATAATAAATAGATAATTAATAGAGAAGATATAGCCAAAACAATATGTCCCTTATGATGTCACTGGCGGCCATCTTTGGTGATGACATGACAACATTCAACATTATTGCACAACTAGCCTTCAATCTCTCAAACTGTTAAAGTTTCGTCAAAATCCGATCATAAATGGGGATAAATTGCGATTACAAGATTTCTTAAATGACGTTATTGGCGGTCATTTTGGATGACGTCATGACGTTAAAACTGTCAGGGTCGACTGAGACAATGACACTGGTGGAATTAACAGTAAAACAACTATAAAAAAGCAATTATTGAAAAAAAGCATTTCTCCTAACATTGTGACGTCACAGACGTCAGGAGGTTGTGACGTAGAGACAGGTTTTTACATTCGTGAACAATTACAATCTAAACTTTGCAATCTGTGAAACTTTCATTCAAATCCGACCATCAATGTTTGAGATCTGTCGCTAACAAGATATTTTTATCCTGACGTCACTGGCGGCCAACTTGTATGACGTCATGACAAGTTTTGATCTTCTTGCACAACTAGACCTTCGACTTCGATCTCTACAACATGTGAAAGTTTTATCAAAATCCGTTCATAAATTATGGAGATATGGCGATTATAAGATTTCTCAAATGACGTCATTGGTGGCCATTTTGGAGGACGTCATGAGGTTAAAACTGTCAGCGTCGACTGAGGCAATGCTGCTGATAGATTTTATATTAAAACAACTTAGCAAATGCAATCAGTAAAGAAAAATGATTTGTAATAACATTACCTTATGACGTAGAGACAGTCTTTGACATTCTGGCACAACTAAACCCTGAACTCTACAATCTGTGAAAATATTGTTCAAATCCGATCATAAATAAAGAAGATATAGCCGCCGTAGAAAAATTTCCCTTATGACGTCACTGACGGCCATCTTTGATGACGTCATGAGAACATTTTATGTTCTTGCACAACTAGACTTTGTTTTCTACAAACTTTGAAGTTTTATCAAAATCCGATCGTAAATGAAGGATATATAGCAATTAAAACATTTCTCTAATGATGTCATTGGAGGCCATTTTGGATGTGACGTCATGACGTTTTACAGTAAAAAAGCATAAAAATTGCAATCAGTGAAAAAAAACTGATTGTGACGTCACTGATGTCAAGACGTTGTGACGTAGATACAAGTGTTTACATTATTGTACAACTAGTCCCTGAACTCTACAATATATAAAGGTTTTGTTCAAAACCGATCATAAAGACATAAGATATAGGGATAACAATATTTGGCTGATGACGTCACTAGTGGCCATCTTGAATGACGTCCCAAACGTTTCGGGGCACTATTTCAGCCTGAGGTCTATCTAAAGGCCGTGCGACCAGTCTTACTATCAAAAGTGGTGATGAGAAGAAGAAGAAGAAGAAGAAGAAGAAGAAGAAGAAGAAGAAGAAGAAGAAGAAGAAGAAGAAGAAGAAGAAGAAGAACGAAAAAAATAGGTCTTTCCACTAAAATGTGGAAAGCCCTAATAATAATAAAAATAAACAGAGCGAACACAATAGGTCTTTCTGCTGAAATGCGGAAAGCCCTAATAAACAGAACGAAAACAATAAGTCTTTCCACTGAAAAGTGGAATGCACTAAAAAGCCCGTGGTTATAAATTGATACTGCAGTATATGTAACAATATATGAGCAAAATCGGAAGATGCGCGATTTCGGAATTGTTCAGCTGAAGGTAAGAATCTTAAAATGCAAGGCAAATTCGGAATCAAAAAGTGCGCTACTATTTCGGAACCGATTTGGGGGTAGATTTGAGTAGATTTGAAGGTTGATTTGGGTAAATTTGGGTATTTCGTGCCCCTGCGCAACGTCGGAATAGGGACTGAGTAGGAATCGTGTTTAATATATGCTTGTGTACAGTCCCGCTATAAAATCCAGAAAACATCAGGATAATTTAGATGTAGATTTATGTCATTCATTAATTATCTCGCTGATTGCCCATGTTGAACTAAAGTTTTGTTCAAATATGCGTAAGTCTACTTGTGTATACATTTATTGTTTAAATATAATAAATGCAATGCCGGTAATGTATTCGTTTTCTATAAGTAGAATCGACGACTCTGCAGGTTTTTGTTGTATTAATTCAAATTAGGTGCACATTGTTCAGTTGTAAATACAGTTCCATATAAATGTTTTCAGATGTATTTCAATCCCTCAACAAGAACTTATTAAACTATTTATTTCGTGCCTAATTATGTATGATTTACGTGTACTTCATTATTGGAGTGGTAACACCTGTTCTATTCTATATTCATGAAGCAGCTTAAGTGCAAAATATTACTTTATGTCAACATTTAAGATTTTGGCATATTTTGAATATCCTTATTAACCTCTCAAGAACACTACAGATCATCTATATTAAGATAAATATTTAGCTATCTTCGATCTTATTAACAATATTTAGAAAACGTCTTAAATCGTTAGCAAATGACGGTTTAAACAATTGATCAAATTTAACTTAAGATATTGCTAAGAAGCTTTATAAATATGGACCCAAATCTCACAGCAGCAGAGACATATTCGTGCTTTCATCATTAATTTTGGGTGGAAAAAATATAAGATTGCAGTATGCCCCTTCAAGATATAACAAATATTTTAAATCGTTAAATAATACAGCATTGTAAGAGTCTTTCTTTCAAAATAGTTGAAAAGGCAGACGGTCATTTTTATTATTTCAAAATTTGGAGGCGCCGCAGTTCAATGGAATGTTATCAATAGCATATATCAATAGTAAAGAGAGGTAAATTAAATATACATACTAATGCATTATAAGCAATATTGAATTTTTTTGTTTTTGTTAATTATGGCGATTTATATATTTATAAGAATACAAAGGTAACGAATTGTGAGAAGTATACTAGTATCTTGTATTTATAATATAAAAACGAGATAAACATACAGATATTAAGATATTTGTGTGATAACTGTACTTTTAAAAGAAAACAACTACAAATAAAAAGCATTAGCGCTGAGTCGTCGAGTTTTCTAGCGCGAAAATTTTCATAAACAATATTTAAAACAAACGGAAGATGCGATGTTCTTTAACAGTATATTGCTTCGCATTGTTAAATTATTATTTTGCTATGCACAGGTTCGTGTTAAATCTAGCATTTTGCTATACTAATAAACAAAGAAACTGTGTATCGAATGAAAGCATTTATAACAATTATTATTTTCTACCTCACAACGTTCGTCCGAAAATAAATAATGCTGTCTACCTCACTACGTTCGTCCGAAAATAAATAATGTTGTCTACCTCACTACGTTCGTCCGAAAATAAGTAATGTTGTCTACCTCACTACGTTCGTCTGAAAATATATAATTTCTTTCCGGTACCTGTTTAATTTATTTTGATAAATGAAAACAACAAATATTCGGAGGTAACGATCGTAAATAGCAGTCAGTTATTTTAATACAGACATCAACACTAATTATAAATTTTAAAATTAATTTAACAAAATTTACCAGGCACTTGTAACATTGTAAAACTTTTCGCTGTAATACTACCTGTAATTTACGTATATTTTACCTCTTTTAATATCAGACTAGAAAGCGTTTGAAGAAAAACATATAGACTATACGTACACATAATTATGAATCTTAATTAAATATAAAGATTTAAAGAAAAAAACACTAAACTTAAAATGATTACAACTTAATAAAGTTAGCTTGCAGGTCACGTACGGTAATCTTCCTTAAAGTAACAAGAAATAGATACAAAAGTCGAACAAGACATATACTATACGAAATAAACAGAACCCAAAACAGAGACGATATTCGAATGACAAAACCGCTTGTTACACCCGCTTATACCCAAAATTCCCGCCACCCGACAAACCCCTGCCAAATGCACGAACAGAAAATGTTCCGAAAAAACAATTAATATTGGCACGAACATAATATTAGACATTATCCGTTTTATATCTACAGCTAGAGACATTTTCTTTAAATACTTTTTCCCCATAAAAGTGCCGTAAAATAATTATATAATGATTTAATAGTTATTGCTTTGTCCTCAGAACTATATATCTACCTACATCAATTATGTTAAAACATGTCTTAATAAATAAAATAATGCTAGTTATTATTACTGGTTCATGGCTGTATACGGAAACACGAGCGCCTCCGTGGACGGGATAGTAAAGACGCTGCATCTCAAACGTTATCGCCTCTCACAGCTGCGAGTTCGACTTGCAGCTCGACTTGTCAAGGCGAAAGTGTGGACCTTACGGATGGTCGGAGATATACATTACTGGTTCTACCCAGGAATAATGCGGTCTGCCTAATATGTGCTTAAATGACGTAAAACATCATTTCAACAAATCAAACAAAGCCTGTTCGTGTAGGTGACAACACGACTAAGAATGAACGAGTTTGGTGCCGAGTTGCCTTCGTGATACGCTGACTAAGAATGAACGGGTTGGGGGCCTCATCGTCTAGGTGACAAAACGTCTTGAAATCCAAACGGCATTCTTGTTTAATATTCACCCTACATTATTTTGAAAGCATCTTTCCATGCTGTTACATTATGGTGAAAGTTGCAATATGTGTATACTATTTTGCATTCTTAAAAACAAAATTAGGCCAAATAAAAAGTATCTGTTTTCTACCTGACATGTAGTTGTGTAAATGATATCAACAACTACATATATTTAAGTTAGTTTATTAGGTTTTAAAAGTAAGACAAAATATAAAATAAATATTTTACAAAATAAAACATTCCCTACCTATCCTATATTTTCTTAGCATGTAATAGGAACTACAGATATAATTTTATTTGGCCTTAGGTTTTAAAATATCCACTTACATTATTTTGTTTAATTCCTTATCCAGAGTTGAGTTTAAATTGATGAATCTCACCAGTATAGTTTTATCTCATTTTAAACAGCTTTTTAAGCCTGTGTTCATTTGATTTAGTCGTTCTGTGCACTGGGTAACCAACTCTGTGCATAATATGGGTAACCAATACCGTGGCTACTATTATTATTATTAAATTAATATAGATTGTGACAAATCACCGGATACTACGTGACTGTATGCTAGGCTGGAGACTTGGCCGGGGTATGATATTACGCATATTTGGTAAAGTGGGCGGGTTAACTGACACGTGCATGATGGGTGATTGCTTTCTAACCACGTGAACAATAGGTTAGAGACCACTAAACCTTGTGTGATCGTGTTCGAGTTTTATATTCCCTATCAAATTAAATACATGAAATTAATTCATGTTTTGTTGTTTAACTGATATGTTTATGTTACTATGATACAAAGATACTATGGTGGCATATTTCTGCCACGGGATAGCTAGATAATTTATCGTGCATTTTTCGCGATAATGTTATTTTTTCTCTTTAATTTTCAACAATTTTATCTAAAAAACTTTCTGCAATACTGCCCTCTTCTGTCATCGCGTTAGCACAATAGTTAACGCGGTAATATTTATCTTAAACATTTGAAATTTTGTTTTCGTAATAAATTATGACTATTTATCAGAAAATTCACGTTACTAAGGCGTAAATATTTATAGTTAACTCAATAACAGTATTTATCGCGAAACCAGAACTATCATGATCAGTAGTATCGCGGCATTTAACAAGATAACTCAGAGATATTCGTGAAAATTCAAAGCATGATACGGGTAACGCGATAATTCTCCAGAAACCAGAATCCTGATGGCAGAAGTGGGCATTAGCGTGGCAT
The DNA here is from genome assembly GCA_037043455.1 of Cyrtodaria siliqua. Classification (NCBI taxonomy): domain Eukaryota; kingdom Metazoa; phylum Mollusca; class Bivalvia; order Adapedonta; family Hiatellidae; genus Cyrtodaria; species Cyrtodaria siliqua. Next base: position 4,321 of record JAWPHD010008314.1, on the reverse strand, counting down.
TTAACATGATAACTAAAATAATTTGAGATAATTTTATCTTACACATTTTATATGATTTTCGCGAAAATTCATTATTATCTCGAAAAATACTTGGTACTATCTCGAAATAATCATGATAATTATCTAGCTATCTCGTGGCAGAAATATGCCACCATAAGATACAGATGATTATACTTTTTAAATAAAAACAAATCATTGCTTTAATAATGTATACTTTGTTAAAACTAGATACTTATGTTTGTGAATATGAGCAGGGCCCTGTATGACGTTTACATTTCATCTGGGAAGAAAAGAGCATGAGATGAGGAAGTATATAAATACAGTTTCACCATTATTTAAGGAAATGTAGGTAAACAAGTCGAACAGAAAATGTAGTATTCACAAAACACAAAAGCACGCAGTCATAACTGACAGCAATTACCGGGACGATACAGTTAAAATAAAGTTACACCATTCTATAAGTTTCGGGAGTATTTTTATCATATAAATTAAGCTGTGCCTGTTTTAAAGGGACATTTGGCAATCTTTATTTTTCAAAAACTCACAGCGTCCCGCTATTTTTTCTGCATAATTTGCATTTGTTTCATCACTGATATTTATTATAAGAATTGTATTAAGTAATTTGTATTCCATATTATTAATTTCTGATATGATTGCACCAAAAATATATTACAACTTACAGTATAATAAGACGAACTAGTGAATACTTAAAATGTGATTCCAACGAATTCGAATCCATCTCCGGAACAGATACCGACGACTCAGCGGACGTTTATAGCCAAGCCATGGTACAGCTCGGAGAGACACGGCGGAAACAGAACTTGGTGATCCTAGTATAGACTCTGGCCCGGCCGGCAGTGGTGAAAGACCTGAAAAATAGGAAATAAAGGGGAAAGAAACCCCGCGTGAGTGACAATAACTGTGAACAAAAAATTAAAATTGGATTACTTAATGTTTGTGGACTAATAAGAAAATCAAATTTTCCTGAATTTCAATGCCTAGTTCGTAAGTATAATATGTTCTTTGTAACTGAAACCCACCTTGACAGTTATGATAGTATTGATCTAAATAGCTATGCCTTCATTAGTAAACCCCGTAAACAGAAATACTTCCGCAAATCGGGCGGAATAGGTGCTTTTGTAAGAAACGATATTTCTCCATATAATTGAATCAGACTCGGAATATGTTCTGTGGCTGAAATTAGCCAAATCCATTTTAAATACAAACAGTGACGTTATCCTTGGCGTTATATATATCCCCCCCACCCCCCCACCCCACCCCCCCCCCCCCCCCCACCCCCACGCACCCCACCCCCCGCCGGTCACGCTATTCAATGATGACGAATTCGACCTTTTAGTGTCCGAAATAACCTCAATGTGTTCAACGTTCCCAAACATATTTCTCGCCGGCAACTTCAATGCCCAAACGTCAACATTGATAGACTATACGACAGTAGACACGTTTTTATCCGACCTCTTTGATTTTGATCAAGAAACACAAAACTTCTTTGATCAAAAAGCAGCCATGGAATCGCTAAATATTAAGCTTGAACGATCATCACACGATAAAAAGAAAAATGACCATGGGTATAAGCTCATCGATATATGCAAAAACAACAACTTGGTAATTCTAGATGGCAGATTTGGAAAAGATAAAGATGTAGGGAAAATGACATTCCGTGGCCTCTCAATAATTGACTACGTCATCTCCTCCCTCTCTGCATATAGCATGCTATGTGATTTTGATAAACGTCAATTAGACGTACTTCACTCCGATGGTCACGCATTACTGTTTTTCGCTTTAGATGCATACATACCACAAAATCAGGACACGCAACTATCATTTAAATAGGAACCTGAAAAGGTTGACACTTTTTTAAATAATCTGAGTTTAGAAGAATTATTAGACATTCAAGAACAGATAAGCACCACTCCACTCATCAGCAAGAATCAAGAATAATTCGATACTATAGTAAACAAAATAAATAATGTATTTCTAAACAGTGCAAAGGTTTCATTGACACAAAAAAAACCCAGTATAAAACAAGTATAAATGCAAACAAAAAACCCTGGTAGGGCAATGAATGTAAAGAATGCTAAGTAAATGTATACTAAAGCAATGAGGAGGTACTGCAAATATCCATCTGAAAATAATAAAATTGCAATGAAATCGACCTGTAAAAAGTACAAAAATACTATGAACAAACACATTAATAAATATAATAAAAACAATGAAACTCGTCTTCGACAACTAAATAAACACAGTCCAAAAAAGTACTGGAAATATTTAAATAAATAAACTTAAACGTACTAATAAACCTCTCGAGAGCCCGGATATACAAAAACTGTATGACTTCTTCAAAGACATTAATTCAAAAACAGAAAATGAGGTTGATGACGAACTAGAATACCCAGATATAAATGATAATGAAAACTGTCTTAATATGCCCATCACCCTAGAGGAAATTGAAAAAAGCATTGTCAAATACAGCCGACAAACACCCGTTTCACGCCAGCAGCCTTCAATCTAAGAACTATGTCAATAATCCCAAAATTCCCTGCAGCCGACATGGTAATCAATGAATATATAAAATCAACTAAAGTACAAATGCTACTCATCTATGTCAAACTGTTCAATATAATTCTCGACACTGGCTGTATTCCTAGACAGTGGTTAGAAGGTATTATAATACCCATATATAAGAACAAGGGCAATGTCAAAGAACCGGACAATTATAGGCCCATTACCCTCCTAAGTTGCTTTGGCAAATTATTTACAGCAGTTCTTAATAATAGACTGTCATGCTTCATGGATACTAATACTATTCTAAAAGAAAATCAAGCAGGACAAAAATACTCAACACTAGATCATATATTCACCCTCTCTTCTATAACAGATCTTCTAAGATTTCATAAAAAAAAATATTTACTACATTTATCGATTTCTGTAAAGCGTTCGACTCAGTCTGGCGCATAGGTCTTTTCCGAAAACTTATCAAAAATGGTATAACAGGCAAGTTTTTTGGCGTAATTAAAAGTATGTATAATAACATTAAATCATGTGTTTCAAAAAATAATGAATTATCTCCCTTTTTTGACTGCGATCAAGGAGTAAGACAAGGTGAAAACTTATCCCCAATCCTGTTCTCCATATATCTTAATGACTTAGAAGATTTTCTGACTGAAAATGGAAATATTGGTATCCATCTCCAAAATTATACTGAACAGGTTAATATTTTTCTAAAAATAATCGTATTACTCTATGCCGATGACACAATTATCGTTACTGACAATGAAGAATCTATGCAACAATGTCTCAATAGATTTTCTGAATATTGCAAAGAATGGAAACTTGACATAAACATTGATAAAACCAAAGTTGTGATCTTTGGTTCAGTGTAAAAAAAAAACTAATTTCAAAATAGATGGCACTGTGTTAGAAATTGTTGATAGCTATAAATATCTTGGTACAAAATCGACCGTCATTTATAACCTCTTACATGTGTTGAAAATGACGTAAAACACCATACAAACAAACACATTAAAAAATAACTGTTCGACTTTAAATGGTCTAACTAAGAAAATGAGCAATAGTTTTTAAAAGTGATGAAGTATTTCATAATTGTTGTCATTTTACAGTGAACAATGGCAGTTGGTCATACTACTTGTTACAGAAAGCTGCTATACAAGTTATATCATTAAATTGGAAATAACTAAGAAAATGAAGTTACGGAGAATTAAAAACAGCAATTTTATCATACTAAGCCAATGACGTCGTCAAATTAAAAACAAAAATCTGCATACTATGATTGTAAACATAAAATAAAATGAAAATGTGTTGTTTTGTCGTGAATAACAGATTTAATTTCATCTCGAAGTGATCAAACTTCTATATTTTCACTCATGCAGTTTTCACACTTCTCGATGAAATCAAACCTGTTATTCGCTCCAAACCAACAAATATCCTTTATTGATATAATAAATACGAATGTAATTAATTTCTTTAGAAAAAACTTTTTTTAACATCAATTATAACGAGATAAATATAGAATAACAAACACAACATAACTACAGAATTCATTGATAAAATCAGGGAAGTAAAATACTTTAGGACCATGAAAAACTTAACTGATACATCCATATCCTAAAAATTATAACTTAATATGCGAGAAAAGGCAAAATAGACCGAGTGATCGAAAAAAATATTTATACTAATTATATTAATAGCCTAATGCTATTTAATATAATTATAGTTTTTGTATATTGTATTGTGGTTTACGTCATTTTCAACACATGTAAGGTTATATATGACGGTCGATTTT
>JAWPHD010008313.1:35000-116791 GCA_037043455.1 Cyrtodaria siliqua | reverse complement strand
TAATATTACAGAGTATACTTACGTCACGTGACGAATAGTTAAAAGTAATTACAGAGTATACTTACGTCACTGACGAATAGTTAAAAAGTAATTACAAAGTATATTAACGTCACTGACGAATAGTTAAAGTAATTACAAAGTATATTTACGTCACTGACGAATAGTTAAAAGTAATTACAGAGTACACTTACGTCACTGACGAATAGTTAAAGTAATTACAAAGTATACTTACGTCACTGACGAATAGTTAAAAGTAATTACAGACTATACTTACGTCACTGACGAATAGTTAAAAGTAATTACAGAGTATACTTACGTCACTGACGAATAGTTAAAAGTAATTACAAAGTATACTTACGTCACTGACGAGTAGTTAAAAGTAATTACAGAGTATACTTACATCATTGACGAATAGTTAAAAGTAATTACAGAGTACACTTACGTCACTGACGAATAGTTAAAGTAATTACAAAGTATACTTACGTCACTGACGAATAGTTAAAAGTAATTACAGAGTATACTTACGTCACTGACGAATAGTTAAAAGTAATTACAGAGTATACTTACGTCACTGACGAATAGTTAAAAGTAATTACAAAGTATACTTACGTCACTGGCGAATAGTTAAAAGTAATTACAGAGTATACTTACGTCACTGACGAATAGTTAAAGTAATTACAGAGTATACTTACGTCACTGACAAATAGTTAAAGTAATGACAGAGTATACTTACATCACGACGAATAGTTAAAGGTAATTACAGAGTATACTTACGTCACTGACGAATAGTTAAAGTAATTACAGAGAATACTTACGTCACTGACGAATAGTTAAAGTAATGGCAGAGTATACTTACATCACTGACGAATAGTTAAAGGTAATTACAGAGTATACTTACGTCACTGACGAATAGTTAAAGTAATTACAGAGAATACTTACGTCACTGACGAATAGTTAAAGTAATGACAGAGTATACTTACATCACTGACGAATAGTTAAAGGTAATTACAGAGTATACTTACGTCACTGACGAATAGTTAAAAGTAATTACAAAGTATATTTACGTCACTGACGAATAGTTAAAAGTAATTACAAAGTATACTTACGTCACTGACGAATAGTTAAATGTAATTACAGAAGTCGGATATAGCCTTCACAGAACGCAGTCAACCAAAAACACGCATAAAACACGCATAAAACACGCATAAAACAAACAACAAGTATTGTATAAATAATCATTTAGAAATAAAGTGCACTGCACCACAGACTAGTTGACAATAGGAGTATAAAAGGCATTGTAACGGTCAATGGGAGGGAAAGCTGTTGGGCTTTAGACCAGGTTCCAGTATGATTCAGACCACACTCTTACCCTATTGCCATCCCAATAGAACTGGACCGTGTAAATAAAGAAATTCCCGCCAGGCTATATCCTCTAACAAATTAGGCAGAATTAAAAGGTTATATAACGCTGGTCCTGTATACTAGTACTTGAATATAAAGAAACAAAACCTAGAAAGCCAATTTGACTTGGCACAACAAGAGCAACACTAAAATATACAGTTAACGACACGACAAGAACATATTGAGGCAAGAATCTTCCTTTTCAGGTAGACGTCATCACTGGGTCCACACTTTGTCGGATCATCGCACAATCAAGGGAGAAAACATAATGGCGAACTGTAAATGGCTCAACAACTAAGCATGCATCTGCGTTGCAAAATGATAAATGATAGCATAATAACCTCTTTCGATAACGTTCCTAACAATGTTAGTTAATAGTGTAGAAAATGATCATGGCAAAGGATAAAGACGATTGTAAATCACATCACCATAGAAGTCAGGTAATGATAGTCCTTGTCGCAGAAGAGTTCTTAAATTACTTTTATATTTTAAAAGTAGATCAGGGTAATGATAATAAAATGTTGCAAATAATGTTTGACATGTAGGTGGCCCTCATTGAGAAGCTTGTAGTTATGCAAAAGTTACAAACATGTTAACCTGACTGCAAGATCCGGGAAAAAGGATTATTTGTAAAACATATACCCCATAAGATGTTGCTTGGGGAACAATGTCAACCTTTAAACCATTTGTCTTTTCATGGAGTTTACTTATTTCTCCATTAGGCATCGGGAGATGCAAATCGTAAAAAGAAGATATCAGACATAATAGCTTTGTTGTATGCTTAATATATAATATATAATATATAATATATAATCACTTTCATCATGCATTAGGGACCGACGATTCTGATCTGTGCGGGGGGGGGGGGGGGGGGGGGGGGGGGGGGTGCGTATGTCACATTTAGTACTACCATGACTACTAAGACTAAATACCACATGTATTACTACCATGACCACTGAATACCCCATGTATTATACTACGATGAGCTATGCATACTACATTTATTACTACCACGACCACTGATACCATATTTATTAATAATATACCTCATGTCAAACATTCATATTCAGTGTTCAAAGACTGTTATTTTCCATTTTTGTAATATCTCACATCGCTTGTAATGTGGAGTGAGTCACTGAATGATAGTATTTTTTTTGTAATGTCACCCCAGTATAATACTGTCTTATGATTGTGAAGTCAAAGCAAGTTTATAATTATGTATTGGGATGTCCAATGCTGAAAAGTGTATGTCTACATACACAAATGAAAATCAGTGAACATTTACTGAAATGGCTGACACAGTGTGCACAACTTTCTGAAGATGATTTGAAGTTTACTCGCGAGTTCACAGCTGAAGATTCCGAAAGAACATAAAGAACCATCTGTCAAAAAATGTTTTCTAGGCGCTGAGAATAGTGATTTTGAACAGAGAGAAGTGACCATGTATTTCAAAGGAATATTTAGCAGAACCAAATATATTTTTCGAACATATTTTTCAGTATAATAAATAATAAATAACCTTAGAAGGTTGACAAAAGTTTACTGTCACCCTCACAGGATTGCCATATTTACATACTACCATGACCAATGTATATCACATTAAGGCCATTATTTTTTATTATTTTTGAGAACCATCAAGACAGAGAATAGCTGTAGGAGGAAGTGGGAAAAAAACACTATCAAATTCCCTATGGAAAAATAAAATACCTAATTACAATTTGTCGTAGGAGGGTTCGTAAAACGAATTATCAAAAAATAATGGCCTTATTACAACCATGACTTATGTATACCACATTAATTATAACCATGACTTTATATGAATATCATGTTCATTACTACCATGATCAATGTATACTAAATTACTACCATGATCTTTATACAACACATTTACTGCCACCATTGCCAGTGTATACTACATTTATAACTGCCATGACTTAAATACCACATGTATTACTACCATGATCTATGCACATCACACTGTCTTCTACAACTCATTTCAACTTGAGATTTCAATAAACTTCTGAGCAGAAGTTGTGGATGTAGCCAGATTGTGGATAAACATCTCCATGTTGAATCCAGTGGCTGATGAAGTAGATCTACATTTATCTTATAGACAAGAGGGAGTCAGATTTTTTTCCTCTAACTGGACTCACAGCCAGATTATTCTTTTCCAACAATTTGAGGGACTGTTTATTTTTTTTCCTTCAAGTCAGAGCCAGGATATTTTTTTTCAGCAATTCAAGGGCCAGAATATTTTTTCAAAAAAATCCCAGGCCCCCCCCACCCAGAAATCAAAATGGTCGGTACCTTACACTACACCCCTTTCTAAAAACGTCTATAACTTTTAACAATGATATTTGCTATCTGAAACTAAATATATATAATGAAACAGAAATGATATCAATATTAAATACGGTATACTAATGATACACAATACGGTATTCAAATGATACACAATATGGTATACTAATGATACACAATATGGTATACTAATGATACACAATACGGTATACTAATGATACACAATACGGTATACTAATGATACACAATATGGTATACTAATGATACACAATACGGTATACTAATGATACACAATACGGTATACTAATGATACACAATACGGTATACTAATGATACACAATATGGTATACTAATGATACACAATACGGTATACTAATGATACACAATACTGTACACCAATGATACACAATACGGTATACTAATGATACACAATACTGTATACTAATGATACACAATACGGTATACTAATGATACACAATACTGTACATCAATGATACACAATACGGTATACTAATGATACACAATATGGTATACTAATGATACACAATACGGTATACTAATGATACACAATACGGTATACAAATGATACACAATATGGTATACTAATGATACACAATATGGTATACTAATGATACACGTATACTAATGATACACAATACGGTATACAAATGATACACAATATGGTATACTAATGATACACAATATGGTATACTAATGATACACGTATACTAATGATACACAATATGGTATACTAATGATACACAATACGGTATACTAATGATACACAATACTGTATACTAATGATACACAATACTGTATACTAATGATACACAATACTGTACACCAATGATACACAATACTGTATACTAATGATACACAATATGGTATACTAATGATACACAATACTGTAAACTAATGATACACAATACGGTATACTAATGATACACAATACTGTACACCAATGATACACAATACGGTATACTAATGATACACAATACGGTATACTAATGATACACAATACGGTATACTAATGATACACAATACTGTAAACCAATGATACACAATACGGTATACTAATGATACACAATACTGTACACCAATGATACACAATACGGTATACTAATGATACACAATACGGTATACTAATGATACACAATACTGTATACTAATGATACAAATACTGTATACTAATGATACACAATACGGTATACTAATGATACACACTACTGTACACCAATGATACACACTACGGTATACTAATGATACACACTACGGTATACTAATGATACACAATACGGTATACTAATGATACACAATACGGTATACTAATGACACACAATACTGTACACCAATGATACACAGTACTGTATACTAATGATACACAATACGGTATACTAATGATACACAATACGGTATACTAATGATACACAATACTGTATGGTAATAATACACAATACGGTACACTAATGATACACAACACTGTACACTAATGATACGCAATACGGTACACTAATGATACCCAATACGGTACACTAATGATACTCAATACGGTATACTTATGATATGATACACAATACGGTATACTAATGATACACTTTACGGTATACTAATGATACACAACACTATACGGTACACTAATGATACACACGGTACACTATTGATACACAATACGGTACACTAATGATACACAATACGGTACACTAATGATACACAATACGGTATACTAATGATACACAATACGGTACACTAATGATACACAATACGGTACGGTACACTAATGATACACAATACGGTATACTAATGATACACAATACTGTATACTTATGATACACAATACTGTACACCAATGATACACAATACGGTATACTAATGATATACAATGATACACAATACTGTACACCAATGATACACAATACGGTATACTAATGATACACAATACTGTATACTAATGATACACAGTACGGTATACTAATGATACACAATACGGTATATTAATGGTATACTAATGATAAACAATACGGTATACTAATGATACACAATACTGTATACTAATGATACACAATACTGTATGGTAATGATACACAATACGGTACACTAATGATACACAATACTGTACACTAATGATACACAATACGGTACACTAATGATACACAATACGGTATACTAATGATATGATACACAATACGGTATACTAATGATACACAATACGGTACGCTAATGATACACAATACGGTACGCTAATGATACACACTACTGTATACTAATGATACACAATACTGTACACTAATGATACACAATACGGTACACTAATGATACACAATACGGTATACTAATGATATGATACACAATACGGTATACTAATGATACACTTTACGGTATACTAATGATACACAACACTATACGGTACACTAATGGTACACACTACGGTACAATAATGATACACAGTACGGTACGCTAATGATACACAATACGGTATGCTAATGATACACAATACGGTACACTAATGATACACAATACGGTATACTAATGATACACAATACTGTACACCAATGATACACAATACTGTACACTAATGATACACAATACGGTATACCAATGATACACAATACGGTACACCAATGATACACAATACGGTACACCAATGATACACAATACTGTACACCAATGATACACAATACGGTATACCAATGATACACAATACTGTACACCAATGATACACAATACGGTATACTAATGATACACAATACGGTACACTAATGATACACACTACTGTACACCAATGATACACAATACGGTATACTAATGATACACAATACGGTACACTAATGATACACAATACGGTACTGTACACTAATGATACACAATACAGTATACTAATGATACACTATACGGTACACTAATGATACACAATACTGTATACTAATGATACACAATACGGTATACTAATGATACACAATACGGTACACTAATGATACACTATGAACTTTACTGTCATTTATCTCTTTCAACTTCAAGTTTATAATCTTTCAAACACGTTCGCCGTCGTGCTTTGTAACACCGTATATAGCTCATTCCGTATATAGCTCACTGGATTCCGTATATAGCTCACCAGTGAGCTATATACGGAGCAATGTCTCCGAATAAAGCTCAAGGTGAGCTATATACGGAGCTCGTCTCCGCATAAAGCTCACGATACGCTATATACGGAGGGCATGTGCCTTGATTCCGAATAAAGCTTACTCTTTTAAAAACTGAAAATGTTTTAAGTCCTGTTCGTTTTAAGTCCTGTTCCAATTATACTCATATTTCGTATTTGTATGGTTATGATACATGAAAGTCTAAATATATGATCAAAGTATAGTTTAAGATATATGACTTGTAACGACAAGATCCTCATCTTTCCAGGAAATATATAAAAGTATATTAAAGATAAAGACTTGTTGCACTATGTTGTATTTTTGTAATATTAAAGGGACACATGGCAGTCTTGATTTTTTTTTAAACTAACGGCGTCCCGTTAGTTTTTCTGCATAATTTGCATTTGTTCAATCATTAATGTTAATTATAAGAATTGTATTAAACCATATGTTATTGCATATTATTAATTTTTGATATTATTGCACCAATAAAATATTAAAACTTATAGTATAATAAGACTAAATATTGAATTCTTAAAATTTGATTTATTTAAATGTAACTAGGGTAAAAGTCTAAATGATACTGGATATATAAATCGAGACACCCATTTCAAATACTTCAAGATTGCCATGTGTCCCTTTAAGCGGTTGGCAGGCGCGTAGCGTGCCATACTCATTTACTCACGTGAGTAAACTTTACAATCAATGTCTGAACAATTGAAAGATTTAAAACTCGAAAAATGCAATAAAATCGTAAGCTTTAGGAGGGTTCAGGTCTATTCTTCATTTTCTACAATGGTCAAAGTGTCATGACATATTATTACAAAATATGCCTGGAATTACACCAGAATGCACCATTTAAGACTACCGTTAACCCAAATTTTCTTCGGGGAGGACCCCCAAACCACCCGCAACATAGTTGCAGCATTATTATAGGTTTATGGGGACAGGCCCAAGTCCTAATAGGCGTCCGCAAAGTAGGCGTTTAGGTATCGTGAGTAACTTCAATTTTGTCCACGCTACCGCCCCTGGTTGGTGTTACTGCTGATGATGATGAAGAACTTCCCATTCCTGAGTGAGCAACTGTTTTTTTCTTTGCTTGGCACAGATTTTTTTGCGTGAAGTGCCTGAAGAGCGAGCCGTGCGTGAAGAGCGTGCATTGCGTGAAGAGCGTGTAGTGCGTGAAGAGCGTGCATTGCGTGAAGAGCGTGCATTGCGCGAAGAGCGTGCAGTGCGTTAAGAGCGTGCAATGCGTGAAGAGCAAGAGAGTGCATTGCGTGAAGAGCGTGCATTGCGTGAAGAGCGTGCAATGCGTGAAGAGCGTGCATTGCGTGAAGAGCATGCATTGCGTGAAGAGCGTGCAGTTCGTGAAGAGCATGATGACCATTGACAAAAATATTTTCTGTCATTGTGTGCTTTGTTACCTTTAAATAAATGAAGTCTTTCAAAACTTATTGTCCGGAATCCACTAAATCGCCAAATTAAATCTGAAAATAACTCAATAACTCAAAAAAAAAGTCCAACATCGAACTTACGTACTGTATTTTACATTATTATACACCTACACACCAATTAAATTCATGTAGTCTTTCAAGTTATTGTGTGGAAACGAAAATGTACACGCGCGCACACACACACACACACATATACGGACAAGGGATACACTATACATTTTCTTTAGAAATTGTAATGTTGCTAGTAGGCCTAAAATAGACTTTGAACTAACGTGAACGCACACACGCGCACACACGCACACGCAGGCACGCGCGAGCACACACACACGCGGACATGGGTAACACTATACATTTTCTTTAGAATTACAAATGTTGCTGGTAGGCCTGAAATAGACTTTGAAATAGCCAAAATGAATGCTTATACAAGTACACAAACGGTTATGTACAGACAGACGGACGAACACTTGAAGAATACCTCTGTCTATGCATTTATTAATAGGATAGCACTACATAATAAAAAATATCGACGTAAAGATATGTATTCGAACTTTGCTATTAATTACAATCTTCCAAAAATTACCATTTAGGCAACCCTTACCTACTTAGGACGAACAGACAGACGGACCGACACTTGTACTTCAGCACAAGTGTTTCGCTACATAAAAATAATATATATCCGCAATGTGTCTGTACTTACGTTGAAAGTATGCCTAAAGTCTGTACTTACGTTGAAAGTATGCCTAAAATCTACTTTGAAGAACGCAAAATGAGCAGGAAAATGTCCTATTCCAACGCAGTAGTCGTAGTAGAAGTAGTAGTGGTCGTAGAAGTAGTGGTAGTCGTATCGGTAGAAGTAGTAGTGGTTGTGCTGTTAGTAGTATTTGAAATAGTAGCAGTCGTAGTAACAGTGGTAGTTATAATGGTAGTTGTAGCAGTAGCAGCAGCAGCAGCAGCAGCAGCAGCAGCAGTAGTAGTAGTAGTAGTAGTAGTAGTAACAAGGGTAGACGCCATGTAACCAGCAACATAATTTATGCAATTATTTTCTTTTATTGTGCGCTCCTATTTAACTAATTTTGTATTTAGATGGTGATAAGCTATATACGGAATGACCATGCCTTTTCACCGTATAAAGCTTACTTTGGTGTGAGCTATATACGTAGAAAATGTGAGCTATATGCCTACATATAAAGCTTACTGGTGAGCTATATACGGAATGAGCTATATACGGTGTTACAGTGCTTGGCTCTCTGGCCGTCTAAGTACAGGTAACCTGATCATCTCTAGTCCTCTGTTGTTATTATATCTACCAACTTCTGCTCCAGTTCACCATTCTGTGGTTGGGGAGGGTGATGTGGAGCTACCATCTGTTGCTCCGATTCACCAATCTGTGGTTCTGGTTCTGGCTCTCTTTTATATATATCTGCTCAACTTACTGCAGACTTTGATGCTCTGGAGGAGTGGGTAGTAATGGAACTACAACCTGTTGCTCTAAACTTCCCACATCATCACTTGGCTCTTTAACGAAGGCTACCCACGTCTATATCTTCCTCAACTCGTGGGTAGTATGGACTGATTCTGATCTTCTCAATTTCAAAAAGATGCTAACTCTCTTTGATCAAATTGGATTCAAAATCCCTAAAGGTCCCTAAATATCCATTGCGATTTTCTCTAAAGTGAACCCAGTCTTACTTTTCTTAAGTTAAGCTCATTTGCATGGTTGTTTCCTTTCGGCTACACATCGTACACTCCTTACAATGTATCACAACATCTTGCCTCCAACCTGACCAGTACAATCGACTTATTGTCGTCTCTTGGGTTCTTTCTATCGCCAAATGTCCTGCAAATGGAGTGTCTTGCGAGTATTAAAGAATCTCTTTTGCATTCTCTCTTGGAATAAGAAGTTACAACTCTGTATCCACTAAACCCTTACAATGCATATATACAGCAATCCTCTATGAATCACCATACTTTCGAATTGACTCTTCATACTCTTTTGTGATGACAGACTCCATCCAACGGTCTTAATTCTGGCTTACGTTTCTCTCCTGTTAGGTGTGGAATCACTGGTTGCAATTGTTTTGGCATTACTCTGAATTTATCATCTCTTGACTAAACTGAACTGACCAGTCACCTGTGTTTACCTTATCATGCACATGGGCAAAAGGGCATGTGCAGAAGAACCATTTTCCTCCGGTCTTGCTATGAATAGTCCATGTGCTCTCTTCAATACCACATTGCTTACTACTGATTCTTGACAACGCATCCGCTTTTCCATGCTGGAGTCCTGGTCTATGTTCCATGCTGGAGTCCTGGTCTATGTTCCATGCTGGAGTCCTGGTCTATGTTCCATGCTGGAGTCCTGGTCTATGAACAATTTCGAAATCAAATTTAGCCAGTTGTGACAGACAGCAAGCAAGTTGACAGCAAGGTCCCTTATTAAATCTCTAGAACCAAGTAATTGTACTGGTCTGTCATTAATTTAAACTGGTTTTCAAAAAGATAGTGCCTAAACGACTTCAATACACTGCTGCTAACAACTCACGTCAGATTACACAGTAGTTTTTCTCTGCCTTATATCACCAAATTCTGATTGTGTTGTCAATGTAATTTGTCCACCACACGTGAGCACATTCCTCTGCTATAAAGTTAAGTGTGTCGTGTCGCTAACGCAGGTAAGCACATTATCATATGACTATACTGAATACTGACGCCACACCCTATACTGAGTACTGACGCCACACCCTATACTGAGTACTGACGCCACACCCTATACTGAGTACTGACGCCACACCCTATACTGAGTACTGACGCCACACCCTATACTGAGTACTGACGCCACACCCTATACTGAGTACTGACGCCGCACCCTATACTGAGTACTGACGCCGCACCCTATACTGAGTACTGACGCCGCACCCTATACTGAGTACTGACGCCGCACCCTATACTGAGTACTGACGCCGCACCCTATACTGAGTACTGACGCCGCACCCTATAACTGAGTACTGACGCCACACCCTATACTGAGTACTGACGCCACACCCTATACTGAGTACTGACGCCGCACCCTATACTGGCCGCACCCTATACTGAGTACTGACGCCACACCCTATACTGAGTACTGACGCCACACCCTATACTGAGTACTGACGCCACACCCTATACTGAGTACTGACGCCGCACCCTATACTGAGTACTGACGCCGCACCCTATACTGAGTACTGACGCCACACCCTATACTGAGTACTGACGCCACACCCTATACTGAGTACTGACGCCGCACCCTATACTGAGTACTGACGCCACACCCTATACTGAGTACTGACGCCGCACCCTATACTGAGTACTGACGCCGCACCCTATACTGAGTACTGACGCCGCACCCTATACTGAGTACTGACGCCACACCCTATACTGAGTACTGACGCCGCACCCTATACTGGCCGCACCCTATACTGAGTACTGACGCCACACCCTATACTGAGTACTGACGCCGCACCCTATACTGAGTACTGACGCCGCACCCTATACTGAGTACTGACGCCACACCCTATACTGAGTACTGACGCCACACCCTATACTGAGTACTGACGCCGGACCGACCTTGACATGGTAACACACCCAGTCTATACTAACTACTGACGCCGGACCGACCTTGACATGGTAACACACCCAGTCTATACGGACTACTGACGCCGGACCGACCTTGACATGGTAACACACCCAGTCTATACTGAGTACTGACGCCGGACCGACCTTGACATGGTAACACACCCAGTCTATACTGAGTACTGACGCCGGACCGACCTTGACATGGTAACACACCCAGTCTATACTAACTACTGACGCCGGACCGACCTTGACATGGTAACACAACCAGTCTATACGGACTACTGACGCCGGGCCGACCTTGACATGGTAACACACCCAGTCTATACTGACTACTGATACCGGTCCGACCTTGACATGGTTACACACCCAGTCTACCGACTACTGATACCGGACCGACCTTGACATGGTAACACACTCAGTCAATACCGACTACTGATACCGGGCCGACCTTGACATGGTAACACACCCAGTCTATACTGACTACTGACGCCGGCCGATCACAGACATGATATGATACCCTCACCCGACTGACACATGCCACACCCCACTGAAACATGCCATGATAGTTTACCCGAGTATTAGCTGTGAGAATCGTAGCTCTTATGGTGTGTACCTATCATAAATGGTAGATACATACAACCATAAGAGCCAAGATTCTCACGTCTTATACCCCTGTACATACTAGCATTGGGCCGACCAGTCCTGGCACTACCGCCACCCTCGGATAACAGTTGGTAAACTGGGACGTCGCTAGTTGTGAAAATGGGATGTCGGTCAAGACATGGCCTATTTTAATGTTTCTGTTTTTTAGCTCGACTATTCGAGTATGGAGAGCTATTCTACTCACATCGGCGTCGGCGTCCCCAGCTTCACCTTAAAGTATTTGTGCAATATATTTATAACTTCAAAACTACTCAAGCTATTGCATTAAAACTTTATACTAATGTTTTCCATCAACTTATGCACCTTATGATTTCCCACAATCCCCATAATTCTTCCTAGCATTTTGACAAAATTATGGCCCTTTGATTGTCATGTCTATAGTCCCAGCTTGATCTTAATTTGTGCAATAGATTTATAACTTCAAAACTACTCAAGTTATTGCATTACATTTTAAACTAATGTTTCACATCAAATTGTGTACCTTGTCCAACAATCCCCATAACTCTTCCATTCATTTTGCCACAATTATGACCACTGAAATGGTAAAAAAAATCATATTTTTACATAGAAATATATAGGAAAAACACTTTAAAATATTCTTCTCTGAAACAAAAGTGCTGCAGCTTAGATATTTTGTATGCAGCATCGTCTAGTAGTCCTCTACCAAGTTTGTTCAAATGGTGACCCGGGAGTCACAGGGGGGAAAACATGATGGTGTGAGTGGGGCCCCTGAGTCATAACTTAGTAGCCGTTGAGATCCCCATCCTATAATCATATATACACTTACTGGGCATGAACAGACAGATACAACCATCCAACCAGCATAAACACCTTGTTCTTTTCCCACCCCTGGGGACATAGCCCTCGGTCATAACTTGGAAACCATCGAGATCTCCACTCTATAACCATATATACACTTACTGGGAATGAATAGACGGATATAACCACCCAACCAGCATAGACCCCGATCTCCTTCCCCACCCCTGGAGACATAGCCCCTCGGTCATAACTTGGAAACCATTGAGATCCCTGCCCTATAACCATATATACACTTACTGGGCATGAACGGACGGATATAATCACCCAACTAGCATAGAACCCGGGCTCCTTTCCCACCTCTGGGGACATAGCCCCTGGGTAATAACTTTGAAACCGTTGAGATCCCCACCCTATATCCATATATACACGTACTGGGCATGAACAGACGGATAAAACCACTCAACCAGCATAGACCCCGATCTCCTTCCCCAACTTGGGGACTCTGGGTCATAATTTGGAAACTGTTGAGATCCCCACCCTATAACCATATGTACACGTCCTGGGCATGAACATACGGTTACAACCATCTAACCAGAATAGACCCTAGGCTTTTCCCCCACAACCATCTAACCAGAATAGACCCTAGGCTTTTCCCCCACCTTTGTGGACCTAGCTCCTGGGTCAAACTTTACAAATAATGTTTATGTTTTGCGCTCGACTATTCGAAGAATATTATGGTGTCAAAGTTCATGGTCACAAATTGCATTTATGTGTTGATAGGCTAATAGCATCAGGTTGATATTTACATCTGCGTTTCATGTAATTAACCTCAACATTTGTATCCAAACATCATCAAACTTACAAACATTATTATGGGGCGATGATTGTATCTATTGAGTTCAAGATCATTGGATGAAAGGTCAAGGTTACAAAGGGGCCAAAGGTCAAATGCACTTACATATACTTTAAAATCTTTTTTTCAAATGTGAGACTTAAAAACTTGTATTATGTATCCTTTGAAAGGGTTATTATGAAATTACCCCCTATGTCATCACAGAAAATGTGTGGCTCTTGTTTTAATGAAAATTCCAATGTTATCCTTGACCCTTTGATTTCTAGTAGTATGCCGGGTGTTACTTCCTTGTTCTCTGAAAATTGGATTAGTTGAGCTGAGCTGCGCTGTTCTCCGACAGATCTTGTTGTTGTTGTTTTAATCCCACAGTTGGTGAGATCTACAAAAATATTAATTCAACCGAGAGATGCGTCGGAAGAATTGGTCGTCATTCCTGTAAAGTTTCGAACCAAAAGATGATGATGATTTCTAAGGTTTAAAGTCCCTCTACCATATGAGCCCCCGGGAAGAATCCCCCGTTGGCTCGGCATTATGTCTGGACTATTGCGTGAGTGATTGTGTGTAGTGCTATGTATCTATCTACAGTCTACTTGAAGCAGATATAGTGCTGCCACACTGGAATACCACGCCGTAGTACGTGATACCCCACCCAGACACATTATTCTGACACCGGGTTGACCAGACGGTTTTTGACCAGACGTAGTACTACCCATTATTTGCTTGTCAGGCATGGGTTACAAGTAACTACTCCATTTTTAAAGTCTTTGGTATGACGCGGTCAGGGGACTCGAACCCACGACCTCCCGAATGCAAGGCAGACACTATAACCACTACACCACAATGCTTGATTTTAAAATATCACATTATTTGATTAGTCCTTGTTAATAATTTAAAATAAAACAGTCGCAAAATGACTGTTGTAAAGGCGACGCATTTATAATAGTAAAATATTGTTTATGATATGTAAGTATCTGACATATATTGTGTACATAATTGTTTATTTAAGTAAAACTAATAAAATACGTATATTTATTACCTCCCTTTATATAATTACACGAAACAATAGATGTATCCGCCCCATGCTCTGTTTATTAAATCAAGGGCCACATTTTTTCTCAACGGTTTCCAAGTTATTACCTAGGGGCTATGTCCCCAGAGGTGGGGAAGGAGATCTAAGAAGTTTATTTACGTCACTGGTGAAAATGAAGAATAATTAAGCTTGCTCTCAATTTTAAGTAAACCTAATGCAAAGAGTACGGGAACGGGAAAACAACAAAAAAATAATAACAAGCAAGGTTTTACGCAAGCGTAAAATAGCTGCCGAGAGACAAGAAGTTAACATAATAATATATCAATTCAAGGGTGTTAAAACAATATTGAAAATAAATAAATGTTGTCACGGAGACAAACACGCCACGACCGTTTTTTTCATTCTTTCCGATTTTTACCACCAGTTCTTTCTACCAGGCATTTGAAATCGATGTGGGCGACCTCGCTTCTTTCTGTCCAAAAACTTTGACATGCCTTCCATATTGAATAATATGTAATACGACGTGCAAGAAGTACACATCACCACAGAAATACAATTGTTCACGTGTGCGTTAGAGTGTACATTATTACAACACATATAAACGGTTCACTGTTACAATGTGTAATTATTAAGATTGCGTTATCAAAGTGACAAATGTAAAGGAATAATATTATAAAATTATTGCCTTTTAGTGAGGTCGATATGTGTATTTATCGACCTGAGAAAAGTGATATCGACCGAGGCGATAGCCGAGATCGATATCACTTTTCTATCACTTTTTTCAGGTCGTTAAATACACATATTACATAATTATCTCTTATTTATATAGGAAATATTGGGAATAGAAATGCTATATCTACTGGTAAATATCCCAGTACGGAGCATTGCTCGGCCTTTTCCGTCAGTGTCGTTCTTATATCGGGGCCATTTCTCTACCTCGGGAGATATTTCCCGTATCTCAAAAACACTGGTTATTAAACTCTATATATCGACCAAACCTAAATGGCAACAATTATTTTATTATTAAATCAAATTATTCATGGAATTTTGAATTTTGAAATTTTGAAATTTTGGAATTCTGAAATTCTGAAATTCTGAAATTTTGAATTTATTTAGAATTTTGAAATTTTGAAATTTTGAATTCTGAAATTTTGAAATTTTGATGAATTTTGAATTTTGAATTTTGAATTTTGAATTTTGAATTTTTGAATTTTGAATTTTGAATATATTTTGAATATATTTTGAATTTTGAATATTCATGGAAATTGAATTTTTCATACTTATTTTTCACAGGTCAATATACAAAAGTCAATATACGTTTTTCAGGTCAATATACCTTTTTATTTTTAATCATGTGATCAACTTTTAACCAACTGTATTCGTTGAATAATTTGATTTAATAATAAAAACCAATGAAAATTAAAAAAAAAAAAAGGGAAATCAGCCGGCTTGAACCATACCTTCCTGAGGCTTCTGAATGTTTCGTCGCTAATATACATATAATAGTTTATACCATTCAAGTTTTTCAGACGAGTTGTCTAGGAATTCAAGTTGTAAAGCATGTTTATAGTTGAAAAACTCAAAGAAACTATTCATTACTGCCTTACCATGTGCAAGTACTAAAGCTATATAAGAGTCGCGAGAAACTACTTAGTAATTGAATAGGTTATAACTATACTGAAAAGAAAAAGAAACGCAGGGTGCGTATTTCTGCTATATATTGTATGTTTAATATGCTACTGCTAATCGAATAGTACAGGGCGACATTAGGCCTGTCCTTTTAGAAAGAAGATTTAAACAGCACTGAACACACCAATGGTTACCCCTTTAAAGTTTCATTATCGTCGGAATGCGCATTTGGCTCAAGCAGGTGAGTAAACTTAGGCTTTAACTGTTGCAAACACTTAACATTAAATACAGTACTGAACTGGCTCAATTTTTTCAAAGAGGAACTTCAGCATTTATGAATTTCTTGTTACAACGTGTACTGTGATTAAAACGTCTACAACATCACAGTTGTGTCCTTTCTCTAACTAAACTGCACTTCTTTTTTTTTACAAAACATCTTGGGATTTCCGTGGAATATATATGGAATTAAGTGTGCAGTATATGCAATATATAGCGGAAATACGCACCCTGCGTTTCTTTTTCCTTTCAGTATAGCTCCACTTCAGGCCTGAACATTTTAAATGGAAATTTGGAGCGCGCGACTGGATTTTTTCGCAATGTTTTTTAAAGCGCTAATTTAAATTATTTATGCAATTAATACAAGTTGAGGCATTGTTTGATAGTTATAGAAAATAACAAATTAACATTGTAATTCGATTAGAAAGACTTGATTTAGTTTCTATCACAACTGCTGTATTTTTAGGAAAGTGCACTTACTTTTCTACACAGATGCATGCTAAATGCAAATACAAATCAACTCTTATACAAATTATAACCATCGTACACAGCAGTAGCTGTTATAGCGATACCACACACAAGGAGTTGCTAGTTCCTTACACTTGCTATTTCAGTTAGGTTGACCAATTAAAGAAATCACAGATATTGCTGCCTGACCTTATGCCACTGAAGGAACTAATTATGTCCTTAGGTGTTAATATATATTCAGTCAGTGCATTACACGGTTGACCCCACTGATATATTCCTCTGACTAAGGAGCGTTACAGGACCAAGTCAGAAAATAACTGATAAACTGTGAAAATAGCTGTTAAATCATGAAAATTTTATTCTGATGGAAAATTTGAATATTGTACACTTATAAATCCGGACATCCGGAGACCGACCTGGAGATTTGGTAGGCCTGCCACTCCAATCTGCAGTTAAATGGACCACCAGTCTATCGATGTACGCATTGCAAAATGAATACTCACGAGACAACGGAGTGTGGACAACGTAAAGGATTTCAAGAACAATGTTTTAGTTGTAAAATGGTCGGACGCAAAATGGATGAGTGTTGGAATCAATAGGACATTGGTCACAAGGCCATCACAGAGAGAACAACCATTGACTATAACCGTTTTGATATTCTAAACAACATTTGGCAGACGTGTAATGCTTTTGTTTGTATATGTAGTACTAATCAACCTGTACAACGTTCACGTGAACATTCAAACTGTAAACCTAATTCATACATCGATACTTCAAACTTGGGGTTACCAAAGAAAGGTCTTATTATTGGACACTTGAATGTTCAAGGATTATCTTCGAAAATAGATCAGTTAAAAATTATGTTATGCTCACCGCATAACAATATGCATGTATTAAGTTTTCACAAAACGGAAGCTTTTTATAAACATTGGTTTCAAGTACCGTTTCGCAGGGATAGATTAAATAATGGGAGAGGTGGTTTGTTAGTATATGTTAATTAAAGATGGAATAAATTGCAAACGACGAATAGATTTAGAAGACGATAACATTGAATGCATTTGGTCTGATATCCGACAAAAAAGTAAACCATTTCTTGTAGAGTCTGTGTATAGACACCCTAACTCTAAAGCAATATGGAAAGATCATTTTGAAAATAAAATAGAAACAATTGTATTGGAGGAAAAGGCAACTATTATCCTGGGGGATATAAATCGTGACCTTTCAAATAAGAAGAAACAAAATGATCGGTTGAATTTTATTCTGTCTTTGGGTTTAACTCAGTTCATTGATAAGCCTACTCGTGTGTTTTCAAGTTCAAAAACACTAATAGATCACAAATACAAACTGTCATGAAAATATTGTTTACTCGTCTGTCCCATGTGTAGCACTCAGTGATCACTATCCGATATTCTGCACACGAAAAATCAACGCGTCTAATAACAGGAATGCGCACTTGACAATACAATACAGGTCATTTAAACAATTTAATCAATACAATTTTAATATTGATCTTAATTCTGTTATTTGGGATACTGTAGAACATTTCACCGACCCTGACGAAGCGCTTAATTTATGGATGAACCTTTTTACTAAAGTTATTGATAAACACGTTCCAACTAGAATACATAGAGTGAAACATTTGCAACAGCCCGAATGGATAAATCCGGATATTTTAGACGCAGTTGAAGTACAAGGCAATAAACGATGTTGATAATTATAGAATTTCGCGTAATATAGTTTGTCATCTGATAAAACTGTCAAAACAGAGCACTTATGAGCGAAAGATCGAAGAGGGTAAATCAGACCCGAAATCGACTTGGAAACTGTTTAAAGAACACGGCGCATCTTTAAAAGTGACCAGTAATTGTTATATAAACCAACTCACTAAAGAAGACTCAACAATCACGGAAGCCAGCTTTTTTTATTAATATAGCAACAAGCTTAAACAACCTATTCCAGAATTCAGTTTTGAATAGGTTGTTCATTTTATTAATGATAAAGTTCCGTCTGATGTTTTTTAATATGTTTGTGTGTAACGGAAGCTCAAGTCTTGATGACATTGGTCCAATACTTTTAAAGACATCTGCAGTACATATTGCAAAGAGCATAGCCTATATTGTTAATTGCAGCAGTTTACGGTTGGGTTATTTTTCTGATGTATGGAAACCTTTATTTAAAACAGATGCTGCGGATGATGTTAATATGTATCGTCCAATTTCTATTCTACCTACTCTTTCTAAACTGATTGAAAGGCATGTATACGATTCATTCATGGAATTCCTCCTCTCTTTTAAATTACCAATACAGTCACAAAGTGGTTTTCGTAAAAATCACAGATGTGAAGCAGCACTTGTTCTTATGATAGATAAATGGCTTAAAGTCCTAAATTAAGGAAAGTCTGTTGGAACAATCATGGTAGACTTTAGAAAAGCATTTGATTTAGTTGATCACGATATATTACTGAAAAAGTTAAAACTTTATAAATGTGGCGATTTGACCATAAAATGGTTTACATCATACATCAACAAACAGTAGAACTAAATGGTACTTTTTCAAATTTAAATGGTGTTACCTGTGGAGTACCACAAAGTTCCTTACTTTGCCCCGTGTTCTTCTTCTTATTTATTAATGATCTATCTCTACATATATATGAGTGATACAGTAAGTCATACTGATATGTATGCTGACGATACAACACTATACGATATTAATGATTCGTTAATTACAATTGAAAATAACCTGTAATATACAGGTATGCACTGCATATATTGCAAAACTGGTGCTTAGAAAACGGCATGGTATTAAAAACTGAAAAAACTAAAGTCTTATTAATTACAACACCTCAGAAGCGCGCAGTACTGCAACACTCACCTATGTCTGTGAACTACAATAACATTGATATTCAATTGACCTCTGAAAGTAAAGTATTAGGCGTAAACCTGAATAAAAACCTTAAGTGGGATGAACATATAATACGCATTCGAAAGAAATTATCATCATATCGGTGGCTATTATTTAGAATAAAGCAATACATTCCGCTTAAATATAGTATTATTTACTATAAGGCTTATATCCAGCCACATAAATACAACGAAGGGAAACATTAATAGTCTTTTAAAAATACAAAGAAGAGCTTGTTATATTGTTTTAGGCAACGAATATACATGTTTAAATGATGCAATTAACACTATAAATGCAATGCCAATTGTCCACATAATTGTTCTTAATTTATGTTTAAAGTTTCTAAGCAGCTTGTTCCTTCTTATATATTGGATATGTTTGAGTTACATAACATAAGGGCACACAATTTACGATCTCATTGTGATATTAACTTTATGATTCCTAAGCCAAATAAGGAGCTTATTAAAGGAAGTATATTTTACTCTGGGCCAGTAACTTGGAACGAAATCCCAGAGCATATACGATCTTGCACGTCAGTTATATAAAGTGGATAAAAAGTACTGCATAACTGAAATTGTTTTCGGGTGCCCGTACCAGTCCCGCTTCGTAATCTAGCCCGACCGGCCCAGTCCTTAGAGCCAATCCTAATTTGCAGACTTCCCTTACCTACATTGTTCTGTTAAAATTGTTATTGAATAACAATATATATATTTATTTTTTGTGAACACTTTTGTTCCATTGTCAATTTCGTTGTGTTGCTATAAACTTGTATATATGTTTTTGTTTACTATGTTGATTTGTAAAGAGGGCCTCAGGGAAGATTAGTATTTTTACTAACTGGGCTATCCTCTTAAATAAAGTCTTCAATTCAATTCAATTCAAATAAGGCAATACCACTATCACTGGCATCTGTGTCAAGTATACAATTTGTAGCATTTTTTTCACACAATCAACTATAGTAAAACTCAGCAGAGATAGTTTGTGGATTTGTATACAAACTGAAACATTCGTACTTGATTATTTTATCTTTGCACTTATCTATGTTAAATCATTTTTAGGTAAAATATATATGCTGGGTTTTAAAAAAAACAAAAAAAAAAAAAAAAATCTTTATCATTAAAGGGGTATTAAAGTAGCAAAATAAATATCTTGACAATTATAATTTTTTTCCGCTTTCAAGTGTAAAAGGGACATACAGCAATCTGGTTTATTTGTAAATAAAACTTTTGAAAGATCCTCGGTCTCCCTCTTTCAGAAATGTGTATTTTAAATCTTCTTTTGAAATTGTAAAGATGTTTAAAAAA
The DNA here is from genome assembly GCA_037043455.1 of Cyrtodaria siliqua. Lineage (NCBI taxonomy): Eukaryota > Metazoa > Mollusca > Bivalvia > Adapedonta > Hiatellidae > Cyrtodaria > Cyrtodaria siliqua. Next base: position 95,003 of record JAWPHD010008313.1, on the reverse strand, counting down.
AAAACTCCCTATTTATACAGCTTCTAATTATGATATGTATTTTTGTATGTAAGTATATGTGAAAACTGTTTATATATAAATATGATGCATATTACATACATATCTGTACGGTTTGTTGAGGGGTGGCCCACCCCGACCCTCACAAACCTATTACGGGGTGAATAAATGGATTACCATTCATTTGGTAATCGAAATTAAAAAAAAAGTATACAATTTGTATTCAAGTCACGATAAGCCAGTACAGGCGCTGACGTTAACTTTCTTTTCAGCATGCAGAATGAAATATACTGAAAGGAACAAGAAACGCATACTCTGTATTTCCGCTATATATTGTATGTTTAGTATGCTGCTACTACTAATGCAATGGTACAGGGCGACCTTAAGTCTGTCCTTTCGGAAAGCAGGTTTAAACAGCACCGAGCACACCAATGGTTACCCCTTTAAAGTTTGATTATCGATAGAACGCATTTGGCTCAAGCGGGTGAGCAAACTTAGGCTTTAAACATTGCAATCTCTTGACATTAAATACAATACTGAAATGGCTTAACTTTTTCAAGCGAAACTTCAACATTTATGAATTTCGTTTAACAAAGTAAACTCTGATTAAAAGGTCTACTACATGACAGAGTTGTCCTTTCTGTAATTAGTTGTAGCCCCTTTTGTACAAAACACGTTGAGATATATCTGGAATATTACGTTGAATTAGGTGTATATAATAGTGTAGTATAGGCAACTTATTGATTATGCGTTTCTTTTTCCTTTCAGTATATAAAATGATAGGCTGATAAACAGTCCTCCCACTTTTCATAACCCATTGACGAAAATGTCTGCGGATAACTCTACACATAAACCAATGTTGTTGTTTTTATATCCAGCACTGCAACTTCTGCTATTTTTAATAACTATAGAGTTCAGTATAAAAAAAGTGACAATGCCAATCAATTTGTCTTAAATATCACGTTAAATGATATTGTGCTGAAGCTTATGACAACTCAGTGATTATTTTGATCAATTACAGGATACGATCTTGATAAAATTTGCAATAAACGTCACGTTTCATATATACGTACCAATATCCTTTCCACACTATATACAACCTTACCAAACAACCTTATACAAGACAAGCTTATTGCCCTGATTTAAAAAAAAAAATGCTTTCGATAGAGAAAAAACTACATTGTTGGCCTATAATAATACTAAAGCGTTTACTAACTGCTGTTTGGACAATTATATTATGTAAACTTGCCAAGAAGTTTGTGAAACACTAAGATAATATTTTCGAAAAGTATGGAACTACCTTTTATAGACAAATTGTTGGTATCTTTTTGTGTACGAACTGCACACCTCTTGTCATAGATTTGTTTTTGTACTGCTATTACATATATTTCATGTTGAGTATTTCATCAGATACTCAGGCAAATTTAACTGAAGCCTTTAATGACACCTTTCGTTATCTGGATGACATATTGCACATTGACAACCCTTTCTTTTCTACAATGGTTAACGATATCTATTCTTAAGAGTGTCAACTCAACATAGCTAATATTTCTGATACTGTCGCTTCTTTTCTCGATTTATTGAAAATAGAGAAATAATTAGCAAAATCTATGACAAGAGATGATTTTAAGAGTTATGTCCCCTTTTGTGTAATCCCATTGAGATTGCATTTGAAAAAGATAAAAATTACAACTCGAATACTCTTGAATATTTGTGCATGAAACTTTCAGTATAATATGTTTACACATTTTTCTAGGCAGTGCTACCCTTGAATTATAAATACATACTTGATTAATATGTGAATTAGTCAATACACACATGACCTCGAGTATGACATAAGCTGAGTATGGATCAATACACTTTTATCAAGTTAGTATTTATTATTCAAGCATAGCACTGTCTAGATAAAAGTGTAAACATATTAAAATGCAAGTTACATGTAAATATATTTAGGATTATTTGAGTTTTATGTTTTTTCCTTTTGTTAATATACTTTCAATTGAATTTCACAAAAGGGGACATAATCCTTAATGTTTGATATTGTTAATAATTCCCACTTAGAGCGAGATCTTCCCCGAGCAACTTCTTATGGGGTTTAATTTATTCGTTTTTCTAGAGCTTGTAGTTTAGTTGAGGACTTAATATTCGTAACCTTTATAAATCTAAAAGGCTGCTGCATCAAGTCTACCATTACCGTACACTTCGAAAAACCTTTGCAAAACTGCATTATCATAACTCGACCTACTTTTAAAAAAAAAGAGTAATTTAAGAACTCTTTTGCGACAAGGACTATCACAACCCGACTTCTACGGTGACGTGATTTACAAACTTCGTAAGAGCCTTAAACTGTTCATCAAAAGAGGTTATAACGCTATCATTTTGCAACGCACTGCGTGTTTAGTGTTTGATACGGTGTTCTGTTAGGGCCATGATACCATCGCATTTTACCATCGACTTATCAATTCTCATGCTGATCAAGATCTCACGATTACCGTAGAAAAATGTCTAGGTCGATGGTCGATGGTAAGATGCGATGGTCGATGGTAAGATGCGATGGTAAGATGCGATGGTCGATGGTAAGATGCGATGGTTAGATGCGATGGTCGATGTTAAGATGTGATGGTAAGATGTGATGGTCGATGTTAAGATGCGATGGTCGATGGTAAGTAGCGATGGTAAGATGCGATGGTCGATGGTAAGATGCGATGGTCGACTATCGCATTTACCATCGACCATCGCATCTAACCATCGCATCTTACCATCGACCATCGCATCTTACCATCGACCATCGCATCTTACCATCGACCATCGACCTAGACATTTTTCTACGGTAATCGTGAGATCTTGATCAGCATGAGAATTGATAAGTCGATGGTCGATGGTCGATGGTAAGATGCGATGGTCGATGGTAAGATGCGATGGTAAGATGCGATGGTCGATGGTAAGATGCGATGGTCGATGGTAAGATGCGATGGTAAGATGCGATGGTCGATAGTCCATCGCATCTTACATCGACCATAGCATCTTACCATCGACCATCACATCTTACCATCGCATCTTACCATCGACCATCGCATCTTACCATCGCATCTTACCATCGACCAACGCATCTTACCATCGACTATCGATCTAGGACGATGGTCGATGGTAAGATGCGATGATAACATGGCCCTAACAGGACACCGTAGTTTAGCCCATTTACAGTTCACCACTTGATAGTGCGGTGGCCGGACAGGTTGTGGACCCTATGTTGATGTCTACATAAATCATCAAAGGACTGTTACGTTTGATGTTTGTTTTAAATATTGTCTTGTCATACCCTTAATGGGTTATTCTCTTTTTGCTCTGGCTTTTGCCAAGTCATTGGGTATTTTTCTTATGGTTTTCTTGGCTTTTTAAGTGGTGCTGCCTTGTTTGTTGGAGAATATAGTCTGGCGGGGATCTATTTATTTACACTGTCCCGTTTATGGGATGACAATACGTTGAGTGAGGTTTTGGTGCACCCTAAAACCTCGTTTAAACCGTCAGCGCATATTGCTATTGACCGTTCCAAGGCGGTAGTCCTACTGCCTAAACGTTTGTGTTTGCGATGTTACACCCCTTGCTTCTAACTGTAGCTGTTGTTTGTTTTAATGCGTATTTTTGGTTGACTGTTTTCTGTGAAAGTTGCATTTCCTGTTAGACTGTTATACCTACTTTTTCTTACAACCGCATAAACTGGTTCAATCTGGCCTCATGTCAGATTCTTCATAACAAATGTGACCCGCATTATACCCGGATTAAAGACCACCCTGTGGCCCAGTTTAAAGCCAAACGGTCATTACGCTATGCACCTTTATTCGACCCCGGCATTTAAGTCTGGTGATAGACCTAGGTTAGACGTAATGTACAGTTCCTTTCACTATTTGATCACCAGGTGTGAGTTTGTTAAAGTGCCCGAGGTCAAGCTCCCGAGTTCCCCCTATATTCAAAATGCTGCATTCTGTATTAGTACCCATTATGTGGTCCGAGTATTAACTTTCATACCCCATCCAACCCTTCTCCACAAAGCGAAAACGGGGTTGGCTGGGGTGTGAAATAAAACCTTAATTTCGGCTTAAAAAGTTTGCATATTGTAAAATTAAATTATTTAATAGGTAATTTTAAACAAGTTGTCGCTTTTTTCGGTGTTTTTAAACATGTTTTATTGTCGAAATATCCGACATAGCGATCTGCTAATATAAGCTTTCCCATCGCTGGAATTAAGGCGGGACCACGTAATGACGTTTATCCCGAAACTTGAATCAGTATTGCTTGTAAATTAATAATTTTATGGGCATTGTGCTTCTCTGGGGGAAATGAACAAGATCAGCAATCGTGTATTCTAGAAGGAATTTTGTGTAAAAATATTAACATTAATCGAAAATGTGCATGTGTTGTTTTTTTCCATTTTATTATCAACATTTCTTTGATATTTTTGGAATCCCATGGACTCTAGTGTTTTAGAAATTCAATTTAAAAAAGAGGGATCTAAAAAACATTATTTAATAATTTCCAGGAAATTAAAAGAATTAAAAGAAAAAAAATAATAAGGAAAAAAGGAAAGAACCTAATACAGTATGCACGGTTTCATGTCGGTTACAAGACGCAGAAGCCACCAGTAGCACACACCTATAGTTTACTATGAATGCAAACATGACACATCATGTTCCGATATTGATGTATTCAGTGCAAATTCAGATGCATTAGGTCGAATGTTCAAAATTTTACTTAATAACCTAAAATAAATATACTTAGTAACCGCACTTTTTTTTATCAGATGACTGACGTGTTTTGCCCCTATCCAATAATTTAGAGGTATGAATATCGAACAGTGTTTGTTTCACAGGGTCTGCTTCGCTCGTTAGCTTAGGAAATGCAGATTTTAGTTTACAAAATAGTTGTATTTGTATACGCCTGTAAGGACTATTATGTCGTGGCGTTGTCCGTCTGTCCATCTGTCCGTATGTGTTTTCGTCTATCCGTTTACTTTTACCTGACAACTGATTGTGGCTAATACATTTCAAAGTATAAGGTCAACAAAAGTGACACTTTGTTTGTACACATCTTCAGCATGATCCAATGAATACACCTGCAGAAGGCCTGAGGAACTCTCTGGTTCATGTTTTTGAATTATTCCCCTTAAAAAAGGTTTAACCTGGAACTCAACCTTGCCTATTTCAAGTAGTGTGGCTAATTACTTTCAAAGTATTAGGTGTCTAACAACGATACGTTGTACACATATTCAGCATAACCCAGTGAATACATCTTATAAAGGCCCATAACTCTCTGATTCATTTTTTCCCTTTGAATAAGGTTTAACCTGGAACTTAACCTTGCCAACAACTTTCAAAGTAAAAGTTCTTCAACAATGAAACGTTGTACATATCTATCTTCAGCTTGAATATATCTAATGAATATATCTTAAAACGGATCATAACTTGCTAGTTTCCTTTCATAAAGGTTTAACCAGGAACTTGAACTTGCATTTTATAAGTGATTGTTGCTTATAACTTCCAAAATATTAGGTTTACAACAATGAAACGACGGGCGTATAGGTGTAGCACACCAATTGCGTCACATGAAGCGTCGGCCTGGGGTCGAGCACACCAACTGCGTCACATGAAGCGTCGGCCTGGGGTAGAGCACACCAATTGCGTCACATGAAGCGTTGGTCTGGGGTAGAGCGCACCAATTGCGTCACATGAAGCGTCGGCCTGGGGTAGAGCACACCAATTGCGTCACATGAAGCGTCGGCCTGGGGTAGAGCACACCAATTGCGTCACATGAAGCGTCGGCCTGGGGTAGAGCGCACCAATTGCGTCACATGAAGCGTCGGCCTGGGTAGTCGCATAATGGTGGCTAGTAAATATGTATCATTTCTTTTTGTAAAAAAAAGTCACTTTCACTCATTTAAACTGCCAGTTTTTGGTTTATATCATATCGTTGATCTATTTGTTACATTTTTCAAGCATTGTCATGTTAAAATTGTGAGTTTTGAATTGGTTTTGCTTATATGGAAATGAGTGTACGAATACAATATTTTGTCATCTTTGTGTTTATGTTTTTAAAGGAAGCATTCATTCATGAGACACGTTCTTTCTTAGAAGATACACGACCCCCACTTTTCTGTGGATTTGTTGGCAGCATATGTGTCATTTGTGATGAGAATGTAAGTTATTCCTTTTTCAACGCAGAACTGGCTTCGAATGTTGAAAGCGGAACTGGGTCAAAATGTTGAACGCAGTACTGGCTTCGAATGTTGAACACAGAACAGAGTTCGAATGTTGAATGCAGAACTGTGTCAGAATATTGAACGCAGAACTGTGTCCGAATGTTGAACGCAGAACTGGGTCCGAATGTTGAACGCAGAACTGTGTCCGAATGTTGAACGTAGAACTGGATTCGAATGCTGAACGCAGAACTGACTTCAAATGTTGAACGCAGAACTGGGTCAGAATGTTGAACGCAGAATGCAGAACGCACAGCAACCTTCACATGCATACAATGCGTTTCATAGCTTCCTTGCATGTATCTGACTATACATATATCACGTCACGCAGGCATATATATATTGTTTCAGAGTAATCATATGTAAAATTACAGGAACCAGTCAATCAGATTATTTCGATAATATTTTGTATACAATATTTGAATATTTTAATATGGATTTGAATTATTTTGCCGTATATACGGCTAGCATCCTCAACATTCAGGCCAGTAGACAACAAGTAGACGCCATTTGGTTACTTCCACCACAACTTCGTATTACATAGTTTATAACACATCGTCATCGTACCACATGCCATCGCCATCATGCCATCGCCATCGTACCGCTGTACAATCGCGCATCGACAAGTGTAAACGTCGGTCGATACGTGACGGTACGATTGCCCTAGCGGAACACCGTAGCAAACTGACTGATTCCGATCATCTCTGCTATATGTAGTATCGTGTAGATGTAAATGTTCGTAAATAATGAGAAGGTAATAAACTAAATCAGCTATTTAGATGTGACATAAATTAAAAATGTACAAGAAATATACTACTAAATACAGTAATTAAATATCTTTAAATATCATTATGGGACTATAGTTTATCGATATATAGAGATACTAATGCGTCGCCACTAAACTCATGTTTACTAAATGTCCTTTTTTATTTAAAAAGTTACAGAACATATTCAAATAAGATGTCGAAGGTTATGTCTACAGCTCGCCTACTTAATATGGGAGTTTGTCTTCCCATCTTGACCTTGGATTCCTCACGTTAATAAATCTCACTGTGAGTTGGAGAGGGGTGTGACAATGGAGTGAGAGGGGCGGGATGGGGCGGGGCGGGTAATAGGGTTTTCTCCTTTTATTTGCTTAAATTACGTCGAACGCCAGTTAATATTGATGTGTATATCTGTAGCTGTATAACTAACATCACATATACTAGACAAAATCACTGTATACACCGCATGTACAATTTCAAAGAAGTGCAGCAAACATCTGGGTATAAGGGAGCAATGAGTAATCACTCATGAAAATGAAAATTAGTAGACATATTACTGATATTACGTCCCATGTAAACTACATAGTACACAAACTAGTGTGAAAATACAAATGTATACAGAATATAAATTAAATGCATAACAATATCCCTTAATTAATGCAGACGTAAGTTATAGTCCAACAAGAGCATCAAGAATTGCAGGGCAATCCATAGTCCACACCGGCCCAGACAAACAATTTCCAGACATTTTCTGTGATGGAGGTCAACGATCAAGGTCAATGTCACAATGACCTTATTTGGTAAGCGCAAACCGCTATCCCAAGATATATTCGCATACCAAGTTTGGTGTCTCTAAGTGTTATAGTATTGAACATACGGTCCGGACAAGCATTTTCTATGACAGAGGTCACAGGTCAAGGTCACAATGACCTTGTTTTGGTACGCGACACACAGCTATCTCAAGATGTATTCGCATACCAAGTTTGGTGTCTCTAAGTGTTATAGTATTGAAAATACGGTCCGGACAAACATTTCCTATGAAAGAGGTCACAGGTCAAGGTCACAATGACCTTGTTTTGGTACGCGACACACAGCTATCTCAAGATGTATTCGCATACCAAGTTTGGTGTCTCTAAGTGTTATAGTATTGAAAATACGGTCCGGACAAACATTTCCTATGAAAGAGGTCACATGTCAAGGTCACAATGACCTTATTTTGGTACGCGACATATCGTTATCCCAAGATGTATTCACATACCAAGTTTGGTATCTCTAAGTGTTATAGTATTGAAAATACGGTCCGGACAAACATTTCTTATGATAGAGGTCACATGTCAAGATCACAATGACCTTATTTTGGTACGCGACACATCGCTATCCCAAGATGTATTCACATACCAAATTTGGTATCTCTAAGTGTTATAGTATTGAAAATTCGATCCGGACAAGCATTTTCTATGACAGAGGTCACAGGTCAAGGTCAAGGTCACAGTGACCTTATTTTGGTACGCGACACACCGCTATCCCAAGATGTATCCACATCCTACGTTTGTTATCTCTAAATGTTACAGTATTGAAAATACGGTCCGGACAAGATTTTCCATGACAGAGGTCACAGGTCAAGGTCAAGGTCACAATGACCTTATTTTGGTACGCGACACACCGCTATCCCAAGATGTATTCACATACCAAGTTTGGTATCTTTTAAGTGTTATAATACGGTCCGGACAATCATTTTCTATGACAGAGGTTAAAGGTCAAGATCAAGTTCATAGTGATCTTATTTTGGTATGCGACATACCACTATCCCAATATGTATTCACATACCAAGTTTGGTATCTTTAAGTGTTATAGTATTGAAAATACGTTCCGGACAAGCATTTTCTATGCATTTTCTATGACAGAGTTCACAGGTCAAGGTCATAATGACCTTATTTTGGTACGCGACACACCGCTATCCCAAAATGTATTCACATACCAAGTTTGGTATCTCTAAGTGTTATAGTATTGAAAAAAACGGTCCGGACAAGCATTTCTATGACAGAGGTCACAGGTCAAGGTCACAGTGACTTTATTTTGGAACGCGACACACCACTATCCCAAGATGTATCCACATACCAAGTTTGGTATTTCAAAGTCTTATAGTATTGAAAGTATGGCCCGGGACAAGCATTTTCGGAACATTTTCTATAACAAACGTCACAGGTCAAGGTCAAGGTCACTATGACCTTATTTTGGTATGCGACACACCGCAATCCCAAGATGTATTCAAATATCAAGTTTGGTATCTCTGAGTGTTATAGTATTGAAAATACGGTCCGGACAAGCATTTTCTATGACAGAGGTCAAAGATCAAGGTCAAGGTCACAGTGACCTTATTTTGGTACGCGACACACCAGCTATCCCAAGATGTATCCACATCCCAAGTTTGTTATCTCTAAGTGTTACAAAGTTAAAAAGTTAAAAAGTTTATCAAAAGAGGTTATGACCCTATCCTTTTGCAACGTACTACATGCTTGGTGGTGGACCCTTTTACAGTTCGCCACTATGCTTTCCTCTTTAACTGTACGATGACCGGACAGGCTGTGGACCCTATGATGACGCCTACCTAAAGCCCATTGGGACGGTGGCGTTTGATGTTTGTCCATGTTCTTTCTTGTCGTGCCTTTAATGGTGTATTCTCTTACTGCTCTTGCTTCTGCCAAGTCATTGAGTACCTTCATTGTAGCTTTCTAGGCTATTGTTTTTTTGTATTATATTTACACGAGCATATTTGTGTTTTACTTATATTGCCTATTGATGCTGCCTTGTTGGTTAGAGTTTAGATCATGGCGGGGATTTCTTTATTTACACTGTCCTGTTTTAATGGGATGACAGTAGGGTAAGTGTGAGGTTTGGTGCACCCTAGAACCGGTTTAACCCCCCCCCCCAGTGGCCTACTTTGCCACTCCCCCCCCCCCCCCCCCCCCCCCCCCAGTGGCCTACTTTGCCACTGACCGTTCCAATGCGGTAGCCCTATTGTCAACGCTTTTGTGTTTGTGATGTCGTTTGCATTTATTTTTAATTTTGCCTTTTCTTTTGTCTGTTTACGTGTTTGTTTTTGTGTTTTGTGGTTGACTGTCGTCCTTGAATGCTGCTTTCCCTGTCCGATATTTTTATCCTTCTTTACAGTATTGAAAATACGGTCCGGACAAGCATTTTCCATGACAGAGGTCACTGGTCAAGGTCAATGTCACAATGACCTTATTTTGGTACGCGAAACACCGCTATCCCAAGATGTATTCACATACCAAGTTTGGTATCTCTTAAGTGTTATAATACGGTCCGGACAATCATTTTCTATGACAGAGGTTACAGGTCAAGATCAAGTTCATAGTGATCTTATTTTGGTATGCGACATACCACTATCCCAAGATGTATTCACATACCAAGTTTGGTATCTCTTAGTGTTATAGTATTGAAAATACGTTCCGGACAAGCATTTTCTATGCATTGTCTATGACAGAATTCACAGGTCAAGGTCAAGGTCACAATGACCTTATTTTGGTACGCGACACAAAGCTATCCCAAAATGTATTCACATACCAAGTTTGGTATCTCTAAGTGCTATAGTATTGAAAAAAAAAGGTCCGGACAAGCATTTTCTATGACAGAGGTCACAGGTCAAGGTCAAGGACACAGTGACTTTATTTTGGTACGCGACACACCACTATCCCAAGATGTATCCACATACCAAGTTTGGTATTTCAAAGTCTTATAGTATTGAAAATATGGCCCGGAGAAGCATTTTCGGAACATTTACTATGACAAAGGTGAAAGGTCAAGGTAACTATGACCTTATTTTGGTATGCGACACACCGCAATCCCAAGATGTATTCAAATATCAAGTTTGGTATCTCTGAGTGTTATAGTATTGAAAATACGGTCCGGACAAGCATTTTCCATGACAGAGGTCATAGGTCAAGGTCAAGATCACAGTGACCTTATTTTGGTACGCGACACACCAGCTATCCCAAGATGTATCCACATCCCAAGTTTGTTATCTCTAAGTGTTACAGTATTGAAAATACGGTCCGGACAAGCAGTTTCCATGACAGAGGTCACAGGTCAAGGTCAAGATCACAGTGACCTTATTTTGGTATGCGACACACCAGCTATCCCAAGATGTATCCACATCCCAAGTTTGTTATCTGTAAGTGTTACAGTATTGAAAATACGGTCCGGACAAGCATTTTCCATGACAGAGGTCACAGGTTCGGAACGTTTTCTATGACAAAGGTCACAGGTCAAGGTCACTATGACCTTATATTGGTATGCGACACACCGCAATCTCAAGATGTATTCAAATATCAAGTTTAGTATCTCTGAGTGTTATAGTATTGAAAATACGGTCCGGACAAGCATTTTCTATGACAGAGTTCACAGGTCAAGGTCAATGTCACAGTGACCTTTTTTTGGTACGCGAAACACCGCTATCGCAAGATGTATCCACATACAAAGTTTGGCATCTCAAAGTCTTATAGTATTGAAAATATGGCCCAGACAAGCATTTTGTTTTTTCAGTACTATAACACTTAGAGATTCCGAACTTGGTATGTGAATACATCTTGGGATAGCGGTGTGTCGCGTACCAAAATAAGGTCATCGTAAATCTTTACAAAAATGAAAAATTGTCATAGAAACAATTGTCAAACAAGCTTATAATATCATAACAGAATGAGAGCACACAGTCTATGGTGCCCCGTCACAAACTTCCGCGCCCGCCTTAAAGAGTTCAGGCCAAGAAAGTGTAAATATGGAAATAGGGTGAGGATTTCAACTGCTTCCAAGTTATGAACCAGGAGATATGTGCCAAAGGGTGGGGATGGAGCACAGGGATAATGCTGGTTGGATGGTTCTATCCGTCTGTTCGTGTCCATTAACTGTATATATGGTTATAGGGTGGAGATCTCAACGGTTTCCAAGTGACACATGGTTTATTTCCCAAGGGGTCGGGTCAGATAAAGGTTTGAAGGCTGTATACATGTGTTCATGCTCTGTAAGTGTATATATGGTTATAGGGATCTCAACAGTTTCCAAGATATGGCCCAGGGTATATGTTCATCAGAGGTGGGAATAGACCCGATAGCCTTTGCTGGTTTGGTGATTCTATCCATCTGTTCATGCCAATTAAGTGTATTTATGGTTATAGGGTGGAATCTTAACGGTTACTAAGTTATGACCCATGTGGCTATGTCCCCAAGGGTGAGAAGGACCTAAGGGTGAGAAGGACCTCGGGCCGATTCTGGTTGGATAACTGAATCTGCTATTCATGCTCAATTAGTGTAAAACTGTGGTTTCAGGAAAGAAAATAGTTTAATCGTTATCCAAATGTAAGTCTATTTAACACATGTGACCCCTGAGGTGTTGCCAAATTGTTTACCACATGGTCTCGATTTGAACAAACTTGGTAGAGGACCGTACGCATATGGTAAATGCCAAATATTAAACCTCTGGCTCTTGTAGTTTCAGAAATGACGATTGTTTTAAAGCTTCTCCTATATAACTCTATGCAAAACTGTGACCCCACGAGGCGGTGCAAGATTTAATCGCAGGGTCACCATTTGAACAATTGTGGTAGAGGACCATAAGCTAATGTAACATGCTGCACTATGAGAACTCTACGCCTTGTGATTTTTGAGAGGAAGATTTTTCCCTATATGTCCTTGTAAAGCGTGCACAATTTCCATAATTATACAAACTTTGGATCACCGGGGCAAAGCCATTTTTGATTTCATGAAAACAAAAATAGATAAACTTCATAGTTCAGTAGTTAGCAATCAATTCTAAAATAATTGTTGTCAAAATATATCTTGGCGTTCTGGAGTAAAATATGTTTTTAAGGTTTTGGCTATATTTAGCAACGGCAGCCATTTTGAATGTCGGATCGCCAATAAAATCTTCCGTAAGATCCCAAACCCACTCAGGAGAATCCATCGAAAATTTTATTAAAATTGGCGAGCGGTTTCAGAGAGACGCCAACGCCAATTCCCACGCCGCCCGTAGAGCTAAAAATAAATCAGAAGAAAATGTATTTACTGAACCAATGAAAATGGTTCCCCTTCACACTCATTTCACCCCCCCCCCCCCCCCCCCCCCCTCCAACCACCCACCACCCCACCCCCACCCCCACACCCCAAAATCTCAGTGAGATTTGAACCCATGACTCCAATACCTCGTCCAAGATCTTATCGATATGTAACTTCAAAGGCGGAATTATAAGCAATAAAATCTGGCTGGTTCAAAAATTCGTCGGGGTTTAACTACTGTGTGAGTTTGGGTAAAACTGGATCAAAAATGCCGGGTCTAGGGTGCACACAAGGCAAACTTGTATGTTAACAAGTAGTGCATGGGACTGTTGGACATCACGCTCTGCGCATGTGCAGGAAATGATATCATCAGATGATGAAATATTGCAAAATGGTTCAGATGCAATATTGTGAAATAGCCATGTTTCTGCTGATTGGGAAATGTTTCTATTTTTAGGACATGACCTGATCAAGTACGTTTTAAGGCGTTGCGAAATAGTACTAAATTAAAGCTATTAATAAATTAAAATGTTCTCTCTCTCCCCCTCCACATTATAAACATATATTTCTTCATTAAAGTAAAAAAAACAAAGTGTTGTTAAGCTATTCTTACCCTCAATATAACAATGCTATACAAATAATAAACTAAGAGCGGGTCTCAATTTATATACCTGAGTTGATCAGCCATGAAGGGTGCTGGCTGTAAATATAAAAGTAGCGTTGGGAAATGTGTCCTTAACATACAACATATAACGGACATTCCATAGTTGCTTTTCTTTCTTCCGGAAGTATATGTACAAAATGTACCGTTATTCTTATCACCCACAGAAGTTACTTATTATGACTGTTCATCTCCACTTATTCGTCTTTTAAAAGAGAACGGCAGGTCTTATTCTACTATACAGTTTGCGTTACCACCCAATGATGGAGCTAGACCGGGTACCATGGGGTTCAATCTGGGTCAAAAGTAGTCCTAGGTAAACTATTGAGTACGTTACTGTGAAGCATAGGAGTGGTCAAAGACACAGGGCTGGTATGTATTGAATGTTTTCCTTTATTTCTGAAACATTTAACTTGCTTCTAGTGAAAACCACATCAAAATTGAAGGTAAGATGGACATGCTGCACTACTTTTTGTGAAGCACAGTTTGAAGTGTACTTTGGTCATTTTGACCTCAGAATTAAAAAAAAAATGTGGTTACTTTCAGTTTGGAAATTATATTGGGGAAAAAAGAAGGTCAGGCCATCATCTAAGGACCAGGGCCAGACTGATACTACAGTGTGTGTGTTATATGGCCAGTGGATATTTATTAACAGGCGTATGTAAAAAAATAATGGTGGTCTAGGTCCAGCTGGTTTGAGGAACTCACGAGGGTTCAGTACATGCTATAGGGCGCGCTTAAACTAAAATGCGTTTAACCGAAAACCTACTATAACGATGTGGTTTTGAAAAAATGGTATTTCCCTCCTTTTTTTGTCAATTTACACATCAAACTGGAATATACGTGAATCGTACCTTTATGATATAGTTTAAATGTATAGACCTACCGCATTTAATATACTTTTAACATTTTAAAGAGGAAACATAATGCGTTTTTGCCCATAAAGTATTATCATTATATTCAGTTACAGATTTATAGACTTTAAAAACAAGATATGACGTGTGTTAGTAGTTGATTAGTTCATCTCCGATGCAAATGTATGCTTGCAAATGAAACCGATGTGATAGTATTTAAAAACCAGTTAAGCAGTTTAAGTGGATTTTTATTGGAATTAATTATTGTACACATGTGAGTTTTGATACACAACAAATCGACCATCATATAAACTTACATGTGTTGAAAATGGCGTAAAACACCATACAAACAAACAAACAAATGATACAATATATACTGAAAGGAAAAAGAAACGCGACACGGGAATTTCCGCTATATATTGTATATACTGCACGCTTGATTCCATATATATTCCAAGGAAATCCCAAGATGTTTTGTAAAAAAATAAACTTACAGTTAGTTAGAGAAAGGACACAACTGTGATGTTGTAGACGTTTTAATTACAGTACACGTTGTAACAAGAATTTCATAAATGTTGAAGTTCCTCTTTGGAAAATAGAGCAAGTTCAGTATTGTATTTAACGTAAAGAGTTTGCAAAATGTTGCATCCTAAGTTTGCGCCAAACGCGTACTCTGTCAATAATGAAACTTTGCATGTAACTATTTGCTCTGTTACGTGTTGTTTTAGTATTTTTTCAAAAAGGAAAGATCTTACCGTAGCCATGTACTGGCGCGTGACGGATTCGTAAATATTGTCTTTTTTGTGCGGATTTCCTTTTTGTCAGGGATTTTTTGTAATTGTTGATGGATTTCCAAGTCAGTAGAGCATATTTTGGTAAACCAATGTTGCAGAAACTTAGTAAAATGTATGACTGATCCAATCGCTGAGTGATATTTACGCACGGATTATTAAAGAGGTAAAAAAAAAATCCGAAAAAAACCGAGTGTAAAATTAGTTTCAAGCCATGTATTTATATATACATACACTACAACACAATTTCTTCTCTCTGTCCCTCTTATCTCTCTCCTGTAGGAGGGCCTGTGTACAAAAGGGGCATTTTTTAATTAAGCAGCGTTCAAATATGAGCTATTGGGATTACCATTCGACTGCCTGCCTTCCTTAATATTTGCTTTAAAATACTCTCAGCAACGGCTCGACTAATTTTGACCATAAACAATCATTAGATTAGTATCATTCAAGTTTGCTAAAATTGGGTCAACATGAGTGCCAAGATGGCCTCTGTTACTAAAAATAGTGTATAACAATAAATAAAAAACTCTTCTCAGAAACTGCCAACACTGTTTTCGACAGATATTGTTTAGAAGTGATAGCCTAAGGCAATAAACTATCAAGCTTTTCCAAATGAACTGGTCAAAAATGGTCACACACAGTTGGCGGGGAAGTAGAGAATGTGTGTGGTCCAGGGTTTGTATAGTGAGAGTTCACATGTTTTCCATAGACTTACATCATAAACACTTGAGAATTCTACTATGAATACACACATTATGGAGTGCTAATACTTCGCATGTAGCATGATCCTGTATCAAGTGTATTCAAATGGTGACCCTGAGGTCAGGTTTGCCACATTCAGGGCTCACATTGTTACACGACTACGATTAAGATTAATATTAAGATTCTTGTACTCTCGAAATAAGCCATATATTTGAATCAATGTTCTTCGATTTGGTTTCGTTTGTCACACATTTCAATGGACAAGAAATAGCTACTTGAGGGGGTCATACACACTCCGTACTCTGGACCCTCCACCACCTGTCGTATTTATGAGGGAAGGGATTGGGGTGGAGACGTCTTTTTGTCTCTTAGTGAACAAGAACATACTCTTTGACATTGTTAGTGGTGGGGAGAGGGGATACCCACTCCATGGAACCCTCTTTCATATCAATGGGGGTCTGTCCACCACCCACCTCCCCACCCCGCATACTAACCCCCGTTCTTACCTACGTCGATGCTCGACGGTAAGATGCGATGGTCGATGGTAAGATGCGACGGTAAGATGCGATGGCCGATGGTAAAATGCGATGGTCGATGGTAAGATACGATGGATCGACCATCGCATCTAACCATCGACCATCGCACCTTACCATCGCATTTTACCATCTACCATCGCATCTTACCGTCGACCATCGCATCTTACCGTCGACCATCGCATCTTACCATCGACCATCGATGGTCGATGGTAAGATGCGAGATCGATGGTCGATGGTAAGAAGCGATGGTATCATAGCCCTAACAGGACACCGTACCTAGATGAAGTAATGTACAAGTAAATAACCTTGTACGTCATGTGTGTAGTCATGTAGAGGTTATCTTCAACTGCTGCCATTGAATATAAAGATATGTAAATTAGCTGACAACAAGCAAACATATTTCTTGTCACGAAGAGTTACATTACTTCTAGCATATTAATATATAAATGAACGTGTAGGGCAACAAATCCATTGATTAATTCAGAACACGCAACTAATACAATACCATGAAACCAGCAATACGATTATAAAAATCTTTCATGGGAATCCGGTAAAGATAGGGAAATTCAACACGAGGAATAACTGTTTTTATCTGCCAAGGGTCGAGCCTCGGTTCCGATTAAAACAGTTATACCGAGAGTTGGAATTTCCCTATCAGTACCGGGTACACATGTTGAATACCATTTACATTATATGCTTTGAACGTGTTGCATGTTAGTTACACAAAGACGTCATGCAACTGTCGTTGTTGATATCAGCGTGCGACTTTTATCTTCCCCATTGTGTAAGATCAGGCTTTTCATCACCCATGTAAACCACGGATAACCGTATCCGGTATGAAAGAAAAGTGTTGCTTCAACTTGATATCATACCCACTAAGTAAGCAACTGGTACATATCGGAAGGACGGATTACCAGGCTCGTCATTTTGTGGGCTAAATGCTCTTAAATTGCGCCGAAACTCCAATGCCTTCAGACTAAGGTTGGGTTCAGACACAACTGGATCACATTTTTGAGCTACACTACTGGCTGAGGCATCAAAAGGCATCAAAAGGATATAGTGAACGTATTCAATGTGAAAATAGCCTGCTCTCGTCGTTGTAGGTGCTTGAAGGCCAACCTCCAACTACATCAATTAGAAGCTTAAGCAGCTTTAAACTAGGAGCTTAGTAAATAAATCGATGTAATATATACAAATCTATGTCAGTGCTGTTCCGTTCCCATGAAATATGGCTATTGCACATTCATACAGACCAGGTGATGTTGTACTGGCATTGTAGTTATATTGTATTCATCCTCTATGAAGATATCAATGTATTGTATTAAATAAGTACGTAAGAAACATAATTTGTGAAGATACTGTTATTTTTATAAATTAAAAACATACGTATTTATCTGTCAATGGCGTTTGAACAATAAATCATGCCTTTTATGGCCCAGTGCCGTACTGTTGTTGGTACGGTGAAAAAGATATATTTGAAATTATAGTACATAATTGTTAAATGATACTTACAATGTTATAGATGTAAAAAGTATACATTACTTTCATAAGAGATCCAGTAAAAGCAGTTTATTGGTTTTTATCTGGAAAACATCAGATACCTCTTTTAGGGCATCATTGTACTGGTATATAGGGGTTCTCACGCCAGTCTCGTGCATTTTATTTAAAGTACATATCCTAAGGTATAACCATGCGTCCGTGTCATGCTTTCTTCCGGAAGTCCACAATTTGACCCCTAAATTGCTTATACATACCAGACTATAAATGCATACGTTTGAAGAAATGGGTACATATTAAGAGTACATCAACATTTTAGACTTCTTTAAATGCACTGGTATAGTATTACATTTATAAACAAAAATGAACTGAATGACCCCTAAGCCACCAAAAAATATATCCATGAGCGTCTTCAACTGATGTATAATAACGTTTTATTGACGTAGAAATGGATGGCATATTTGAACAACAATACCCTGTATTGGAAGACACAATATTAGTTATTGAATAATTAAAACGCGATTTTAAATTCATGCGCAGGCCCGGGTTTTCAGGACGCGTTGCTACGCGTCTGGTCTAGTGTTTAAAAAAAACGTTTACGGGAACATTGACATAATTTAAAGAGACAATCAACATCGGGTTTATTAGTAAACACAAGGTTTTAGGGTTTCTAAATTTCATTAATTATAATTAACTTAAACCAACGTGACAACGATTTGCTCGTTTGTTTTGGGTTTAACTTCATTTTCCCTGTGTCTCCGTGGCAGAGGGTTAACGAAGTTGCCTTGTAAACCTTCTCGTCTCTCGCCGCGGCGGGTTCGAATCCCACTGGGAGCTCGACTTGTAAGTGAGGAAGTGTCGATTCTTACGGATGGCGTTGAACATGACGTAAAACACCAAACAAACAAACAACTTCATTTTCCAGCAAATTATATTGTACATATAATTTGTTTTACGTCATTTTCAACACATGTAATATATGACGGTCGATTTTTTGTAGTTAAGTTGAGGACTATAATATTAACCTTTATACGTCTAAAAAGTTAATCTCATGTACAGTACTGATACTACAAGCTCTAGAAAAAAACTAAATTGTCAAAATCGAAATCGCCTCTCTTGTTATACATTTTGCTTATTATTTCTGCATTTTTAATAAAGAGCTTTAATGGAGAAAAAAGCAACATTATCAGAACTATTAGCTTTGTTGAGTTGAGGTTTTATAGGATACGTGTATTAACCATAATAGAACAAAACAAATTGTCAGTCTTCAATATGTCATCTGAAGACTCCACATGAAATCTCTTTCATAACAATACAAAAACAAACCTGCGAAAAGAGGTGCACATTTCGTTCTCATAGGGATACCGACCATTTGTCTATAAACGATATATAGTTCAATTCCTGACGAAATATATAAATAATAGGCAAATCAAGTGCTTTCTTTTTTGTAATTTGATAAGTTCAAGTGATTTCTTTTGATAAGTTCTAACTTAAATAACACATAAAATGGCATCTAATTGTTAGAGATACCTGCACATATACAACAATTATGGATGAATATAGATTTTTTGGACTCCAGCTACTGAAAATCGATTGTCTCGGTCGTGGTGAAATTACCAACTGCGCTGAACAGTTGGTATGAGCGTCGCCTATTACTTGTCTACTGGCCTAGGTTCAGGTTTCAGGGTTCTATTCCCATATAAGGCAACACTTTCTAAAATAGAGTATTTTAAAATATTTAAAAGTATATTATACAAATCTAGACTACGGAGTAAATCTGATTGATTGCTGCATGTGAACTGGCAATATGATGTACAATAGGGAAAGAATATGGATTATTTTGGATTATAGCGTCATAGTGTAAAATATGGGATCTTCACATGGTAAAAAAATGACAGACGAAGATTGGATAGAATGTTAAAGATGTGAAATAAAACTCTCCATAGTACCCGCTGTCGTCCAAGTTTTCGTAATACACTATGGTTGTTGCTGTTTCTCGGGTATCAAAGCATATGAAATTACGCTGACCTTCGGGTACCATACACTATGGTTGTTGTTGTTTCTCGGGTATCAAAGCATATGAAATTACGCTGACCTTCGGGTACCATACACTATGGTTGTTGCTGTTTCTCGGGTATCAAAGCATATGAAATTACGCTGACCTTCGGGTACCATACACTATGGTTGTTGTTGTTTCTCGGGTATCAAAGCATATGAAATTACGCTGACCTTCGGGTACCATACACTATGGTTGTTGCTGTTTCTCGGGTATCAAAGCATATGAAATTACGCTGACCTTCGGGTACCATACACTATGGTTTTTGCTGTTTCTCGGGTATCAAAGCATATGAAATTACGTTGACCTTTGGTACCATACACTATGGTTGTTGTTGTTTCTCGGGTATCAAAGCATATGAAGTTACGCTGACCCTCGGGTACCATACACTATGAACTGCGTTTGTGACTGCTTCCAGGATATCATGCAATATAAGTTACGATGTTTGCTGTTTCTTTTTGGTTTTGTAACGCATTTATTTAATTGTTTAAAACATTGAGACAAATGACATAGGTAAAACCACACAAGTAAAAACCCATTTAAGGTTAAAACCTTACATTAAACTCACAGGAATATTAATAAACATATAGGAAACTTCCTATCTTAACCAATGAAGTAACCAAAATATCACGTGGCACCGTAACTTTTCCTTCTATCGTTCACTGATTTTGATAAGAATACATTCAAAAGATGCATAGTGAATAGCAAAATGGGATTATAATTTATGTTTATTTTCAGAATAAGAAATTGTATAAAAAGATGTTTAAAGTTAAAAATGTCATCATTTTTCGATTTTCTCTTAAAAATCAAGGTTTTAACATAGTAAAAGTTTCCGTCGACCTCATTTTTTGCTCTAAATACAAGAGAAAGCAAAATACTGTCATTGGAAAGAATATTAAATTTGTGATGGGATTTGGCATGAATGAAACTTGTATCTATAAAACTCTTCATGATATGTTTGTTTAAAGTTGGGAAATATTTTGTGAAATTTTCGCACTGTGCCACGTGAAATTTAGATACTTTTCGCAGTGTCCAATCTATTTGTTATTAGGTTTGTGTGTTTTATTAATATGTCTGTGGTTAAAATTAAACAATTTAACTAACTTAATTATGTACACTTGATATTTGTATATTCGTTCAAAAACGAAATAACCTTGAAATGCGACTGCATTACTTTAGTGTGTATGTCCTTTATTGAGAGCGTTGCGACACGTTATATCAGAGAATGAAAAATGACGGGTTGAATTTCACACAATAACCCATAATATGCGAACGGATGACATGTTCGTTGATTGGTCGCTTTTAGACACACCTCTTTACCGCCTGCAAAGTATAAGTCAACCAGGAAAAGTACAGTGTTTATAGAAACAGTTTCCGAAACTTCATGTATAGGGTTATCATTCGTTATATGCTTTATTATTATTATCATCATCATCATCATCATCATCATCATCAATCACCATCATCATCATCATCATCATCATCATCATCATCATCATCATCATCATCATCATCATCATCATCATCATCATCATCATCATCATCATCATCATCATCATCATTATTATTATTATTATTATTGTTATTATTGTTATTATTATTATTATTTATTTATCAAAAGTTGTATTGAGTACTTGTGGCCGCAACTGACACAAATAGGCCCTAGCGTGCAGTATAAGTCGCATATACGAGAACAAAAATGCTACAAATGTTTTGTACTATAGCTGTAATGTTGTTGTTTTTACAAAGGGTCATTGGGTACACCGTGCTGTAACTGCCAAATCTGTCAGTTAAAGCACAGCTGAAGTATATACGACAGTTAGTGCACGGGTCTTCAAGTTTATGAAAATTATATCATAAGCAGGAACAAATGAAAACCATCAGAGCTATGGAACAATGTTATGTTATGATAAATTATACGAAATTTCAACGGAATAAATCTGACTGGTTCCTACCACTCTCCATGTGAATACATTGTTATTAAAGATGACTTCAGTGTTCCACGCTTTTAAAAAGTTATAAATTTATCCTCATAAGAACCTCTTCAGTTAACGTTATATATCGATACAAGAAAATGTTGATGCTTTGTCGGTAGTATTTGTAACGAAAACTATCGGAAATAGCACGTGCTCGGAAACGGAGATTATCGAAGCTTACGATGTAGAATTAATGTAAAACACTTGTCATATATAACACATGTCATATATAACACATGTAATAATGTTAATAAAATAAAACAAATTAGTATAATATAAGCAATGTTTTGGTGATAAAAGCCTCCCATTATCAGACCGTACCGTACATTCCGTTATACCAGTGAAGTATGTGTCAACGGCACACTTTATTCAATGTGTGCGTGATTCATAAAAGTTTTTACAAGCATAAACTCCATAAAAACAAATGTAATCCTAAAATACATGCATATAATATGCAATATAAACTTTATTCTTAAATTTAATCCTAAAATAAATGCATACAATATGCAATATAAACTTTATTCCTTTATTCTTAAATTTAATCCTAAAATAAATGCATACAATATGCAATATAAACTTTATTCTTAAATTTAATCCTAAAATAAATGCATACAATATGCAATATAAACTTTATTCTTAAATTTAATAATAAAATAAATGCATACAATATGCAATATAAACTCCAAATATAAATGTAATCCTATTAGTATTAAAACACATGTAATACCGTATGCAATATCAGGGAGTACGTATAACGTACTCCCTGGCAATATGAACGTTATTCTTAATATAACCCAGTCTGCTATATTTCTCCCTAGTTTGTGTTCCTTGCTACCAACGGATCCTCTTTTCAGTATTTAATATTGAAATCGTGTTATCTTCCCTCTACGTTTTGGATCCGTTAAATTTGAATTTTTTGTGTAGAAATGATTTCAAGATTGACTAATTAGCAAATATTATATATTTTATTCAGCAAAATTCGAAAAGGTCATAAGACCCATGAGGATACAAAAATAATAATAATACACATATAAAAGGTTGACAGCAGGTACATATACTTCTTTGTTTTTTGGCATTATGTATACTTCTTTGTTTTTTGGCATTATGTCGGTCAGTTATCCTAGATGTCAGCCAAATGTCCTAGTTTACTTGAGTGATTCAATATAAATCCATTGTAAGAACGTGTCATACTACTTGACGTACGTTATCGGATAGAAAAATCTTGGAATATCTCTACCAGTAGTGTTTTGTTTTGTAAATTGAAACAACTGATCAGTTAATCTGTCAAAAATCCAGGACTTCTTTTGTTTATCTGTACTTTGTGTGTGTGAAGCCATACTATTTACTACAACAGTGCAATGAATGAATGAATGAATGAATGAATGAATGAATGAATGAATGAATGAATGAATGAATGAATGAATGAATGAACGAACGAACGAACGAACGAAAGGTGTTTTACGGCACGTCGACACATTAATAGGTCATATTATGCGCACAAACTGATGAAAGATGAAGTAGTAATTAAAAATTAATGTAAATATATAAAGATAAAACTATTTACAAATAAGGGATGATATGGTAGTAATATAAACTATATATGTACATCAACAAATGCCCGTCAACGGGTATATAAATAAGTAAATATATATAAGAACATATTTTCAGGAAATCCTTGTAAACATTGTATATGTGTGAGTATGTGCGTGTGTGCATGTGTGCACGTGAGCTCACGTGCGTGTATGCGTGCGAGTGCGCGAGTGTGTTTGTGAGTGCGTACCTGAGTACTTGCGTGTGAATGGTAACTGAAATAAATATACTAATAAAGTGAATAATATAATTAACCAGGTGATCTCTTATGCAGGTGCATTTTTATAGTTATAAGATTGGAAACTTAAACAGTTGCTTCTTAAATTGTTGAACGTTTTAGCTTTTCTCTTAATATAGGTGGTTTATCGAGCAGGTTTGACTGCATTTATAAACTGGGTGCTTTCTGGAGCTCCGTGGGTGCTCTGTGGAGCTTCGAGGCATTTTTGTTCAGAATGTACGACACGGGACTATTGAATATATAACTATAGAAGAGTTTTTGAAGTCGTTTTTGTGGCATACGCTGTGATGCAATCCGTAGAAATCACATACTTGCAAGAACACAAGTATGTACTGCAAACAACTTCCTTTGTGTCTTTGTCTATATACTCGAGATAAACGTTGTGTCTTTGTCTACATAAACATACTTTCATGTAATTGTGTAGGCTATAAACATGTGTTGTATGTTTAATTGCTGAATAAAGCTATTGTATTGTGTAAACACAGCCTTACGCATCAACAATCCCCAAACACTCTAGATATTACATTGCGAAAATGTTCTTTATTCCCATTACTTACGTATTGTAACATATGTTCTTTATTTACATTATCTTGTCATTGGGGACTTATACCTGATTTTTTTACAAAGTGACACATGTGCAAAGCTTGAATAAACGATAATAAAAGCATTTAAACCTGTATTTAATTGTTCAAACCAACGTACCCGTCTGAAAACATAGACCGCATAGATCGCAAGGAATAAACGCCCGCGGTTTTATTTATAACTATAAGTATTTTAAGTTGCACTATTTTCATAAGATTTTACCATTTAATTGTATTTCATTAATGATATAATTTGAACAAAACAAGTGCCGATAAAAATTAAAAATTAAAAATATATAAGGGATTCATTTTGTCTGTGCGGTGATTTTAAACAAAAACAAGAACAAAATGTCGCGTACACGACAATTCAAGTTTGGAACGGTTGCGATGGTGATACAATCGGTGTTCGTGATTTTGTTTGCGTTCTTCGCGGATTATGACCGCGGCGCGGACCCAAAGGCGAGTCCCGCTGAGATTGCGGCTGCAAATCTGGAAAGGAAATACCCTCGTAAGTACTCTACATATCAAATAAGATATTTTGAAAAAACAACAAAAAAAAACATTATTATATTACTCGTGATTAACTTCTATGCTGCTGTAGTTCATTGTTTTAAACAGATAGGAAGAGTTAAAGTACCCTTCCCAGTCAATTAATATCCATGGAAGCAGTGGTACTCCGTACGCTTGCGTTTGACTTTGAAATAAGACGCATCAGCTCAGACGGACGGCAATTTGAGGTCTGCTTTGCACATTTCAAAACAAACATAGGTGCCATTTCTGATTTTTCATACCCACTTTTTCAAAAAGCTGAACTTTATTAATTTATGTAAAAACAAAGAGGCATTTAAATAATGACATACTGTTTTATCAGGCTAAAGTTAAATAACAACTTGAAAACAGTTATAATAGAATACGTTTCCTACGGCCCTCTAGAAGCAGTATAAATCGCATATACGAGAAAAGAAAAGCTAGAAATATTACTAAAAGTTTGAATTTTCAATTTCTTTGTTATTCTACCATAGATGTAAATATACTATTGGTGTAATGTAATCAGCAGTTAGTAATATGCTAACACAATTTGAGTTATACTATTATTTTATTTAATATTAATTAATGATTGACAAATGCTATATATGAAGAAAAACTAATGGGACTAAAACATTAATATTGCCGTGTATCCCTTTAATATTATTTTTATTTGCCGTCGTGTTAAAGTAGCTATCCCGTCAACAAACGGCAAATTTTGCATAATATGTAAACCGTTTCTAAACCAACGAGGTACATCTATAACTTCCGAATTTTGAGAATCCAAGCTCAGTGGACATTTATTAAATATTTGTTAACATTTCATTCCCTAAGTGACTTTTTTTAACCGTCGTATTACTGTTTTTTATAATCAAATTGTATAGGGACGGATTGTAACTAATTGTGTAAACCTTGTGGTCCAACCCGTTGAAAAGAAATGTTAAATGTTACAATGAAAAATACGTTTAAACCAAACCGAAACCGATATCCGTCTTCTACTATATTATATGTTTCAATATCCTTTTTACATAAATTCTGTCTTGCCTATATATTTTCCTCTGTAAAACAGTATGTACTCGATTAGTTGTGTCATGCAATGGAATCAACAGAGCGTCTCCGTAGCCGAGGGGTTAACGATGTTGCGTTGTAAACATTCCCGCCTCTCACCGCTGCGGGATCGAATCCCACTGGGAGCTCGACTTGTAAGTGAGGAAGTGTCGATTCGTACGGATGGCGGGAGGTTAGTACTGGTTATACCCAGAAAAAGTGGGTGGTCTGCCTCCACCACAAACAAAAATCGACCGTCATCTATAACCTTACATGTGTTGAAAATGACGTAAAACGCACAAACAAAAGGAATAAACAGAGGACTGCTCAATGTCATGAAAGTGAGAAGCAATTTTTTGCAGCTGTTTATTTTTATCACATTTAAAACGTACACATAATAAGACTACAAATAAATATAAAATAATACATACATTTTAGCGGGTTTTTAACTACCAAATGAATACACGTCTTTTATGTGTGTTAGTTTAATGTTTATACCAATTATAATAGTACACGCATTTAGGGCACACTTCACATAGATACGTTTTGTATAGTGTATAAACAGCACTGATGTCATGTTTGTTGTGTAACTTTGATGGAATACAATTTTAAATTAAATAAAAGAAGAAGAAGAAACACACCATTCATGAAAACGTCTCATGGTGTATCTTTCTCAATTTGGTCTCACAAAAGAATAAACTCTGGATTTTTTAAATACGAATGATTCAAAAGGCAGGCTCGTGTTACCTTTTAATCACTGTAAAAACAAGTCTGGCCGAAGCACAAAAAGATAAACACTTGAAAGAAGTATGCACCGTCACGTTCTCAATAGACTGTTTGACGTAACAGAATTACGAATGTGTTAAAAGCATATTTCTACTCAATCAATAGCTCTGAAAGAATACAGGCCATAGCAGAGTAAAAAAAATAAAAATTAGTTATAAAATAACCATAATTGCTGTCATTTTAAAGAAATGTGTGGCCCAAAGGCAACTCGGGGAGGGAGAAATATTAAAAAAAAAAAATAAAAAAAATAATAATAATAGATTGGGAATTCGTTTCGGTGGGGTGCGGGGGGGGGGGGCAGTGTTGATGTGGGGGTTGGGTGAGGAGGCGGGGGTGCGCAACCTAGCTATATGTGCAAGAATTGACAAAAAAACACGGAAATATTTTTAAAAAAACAAAACAGTAATAATAAAATAAATCAAAGTACCGAAGGTACTGAGAGCATGGTGAACTATGATGAAATTGCGTCTTAGAATAAGGTCGTGTTTGATTACAATGAAACCGGAACTGGATTCAAATTCCATACTGTTTATTTACAACAGTTTTGATAAATCCTGAACAAGATTTGAGAAACCGCGAATCCTGCTCTCGGGATGGATTCGTGCAGATTCAAGACGGATCATTCGGAATACTTCAGCCAATGATGCTACGAATGACAACAGATCAGGCCTAAAAAAGTGTTTGTTTCGGGTAACATCTTCAAAAAAAAATAGGTAGGGTAGGCATTTTTTTATTCATTTTTTTTCCCTCTAACTTTGGATGGCTAAAACAGAACCTTGGCTGGACCTTGAACAAGGTTCCATGCATTAACTGTTCTTTCATTAAATAAATAAAACATTCAATAGTAAATAAACTTAATAAACCTGACAATCCTGTACTACTAATCAAAAGCTGCTCTTGTATACACTGGTCACAGATAATGTTTGCAGGCTTTGAAGGACAGATTTAAATCCAATGATTTCAAGACATATTAAGGCTTTTAATATTAAAATTTACCCAAGGGTTAAAATATTCATAAAGACCAGGCATTCACAATTTATTTTTATTTACCAAGTAATTTTTATTATCTTGTTAACTAGGTTTAAACAACAAACCACATTAAAAATACACTCGCAAAATATTGATGACTAATTAATATTTCTGTGTGTTTACTCAATTTATTATTTTGTTCATGATGACGCTGGCATCATTTCATTGATTTATATTTACATTTCTAATGTAAGTACTTGTATAACACATACAAAACTAGAAACATCCATTTGACCATGAATCACATTTTAATTGCTTCACGCGCAGTTAAAACTATGACGTTTCAAGAAAAAACAAGTGACGTGTGTCGTGGGTA
Source organism: Cyrtodaria siliqua (assembly GCA_037043455.1). Classification (NCBI taxonomy): domain Eukaryota; kingdom Metazoa; phylum Mollusca; class Bivalvia; order Adapedonta; family Hiatellidae; genus Cyrtodaria; species Cyrtodaria siliqua. The sequence continues at coordinate 66,739 of JAWPHD010008313.1, read as the reverse complement.
TACCATAAAAGGTTAGGAAGGCGAGGTTAAACGTTTACGCTGTCCCATTTGCCTTGATAAATATAGGTGTTATTCTGCATTTTTATCAATTTAGAGAAGAAAATGGTTGAGAAACTGGACATATGGGTATTGATTGAGCATAATAATAATATAAATATAAGGAATACATTTTATTTTTTTAACATTCATGGGACTATGAATAGCATCAGGTCAGGTCGCGAGCATAGTTAACAATCCCTTCTGGATTCACTTACTTTGCACGCGACCTGATGTTATTCAGTGCCATGAATGTTAAAAAATAAGTTGTATTCCTTAAATACATTGGATTGAGCAATAATATAGTGGTTTAGTGGTAAATGTATATTCTGATGATGACCGAAAGCTAATACATTGAGTAAACACATAGAAATGTTATTGTACAGATCCCTATGGGTCACAAAGTAGAAGCAAACCTTTTTTTAGGCCTAAGATTATTGAGATAATGCCAAAAAAATAGGTGTGTTTCCCCTCGGCCGACCGACCCTAAACTTTTTTAAGCAAAACAAAATTCCTACCCACCTACACTATTTTATTTAGAGCTGCTAGGGCAAACACACCTCTTTTTCGGTCTAATAGCCTACAGATTGCGTATCTTGTGTTTTTTTATATATCACTAATTGTTTCGTATTCATTCAGATTCATTTATAATATCAGTAAATCAATGCTATACATTACATTATTGCTAAAGTCTATTTTCAGTTTTAGCATTTGATTATAACGTACGGATTTACCAAACCAGATTTCATCAAACCGGTTTCGGTTTTATTTTTTATTATTTATTTTTGCATGGTGTTTTACGCCATTTATCAACAGATCAATTAGGTTATGTATGGCGGCTAGTTTAATTGGTGGAGGAAGACCTCAGCTATTTGGGACGAACTCAGATACAAAATTCCCCGCCATTCTGTCAAAGCTACGCAATTTCATCTAATGTGATTCAATTTCGGTACAGTCTGGCACAATCACGCGTTCTGTTCTGTCACACATGTATTCATAAAACATCAAAGACCACATATCTTTACGATTACATTGTTCATAATGTAATGACCTCCTCTCAAAGAGGCGCGCGGGAATGGTTACCGTCCGTGTTATCGACGTATAGACACGTTATGTGTACCAGTAGGGTACCAGATGAAATTTCGCGCGCAATTGGAGAAGGAATTGCAAAGGATAGTGCTTATGCGATAACCATTACTGACCAAACCTATTAAATAGTATATGAAGACTATAAAGACCATGTCACAACATATATGTATAGTTCTTAAATATATAAATCTCAATAAACTATCCTAGGATATCAATACGGCGTATGAATATATTGTTGGACATTTTTTTACGCAAGATCACGTGATGATCACGTGATGATGATGATTGATCTATTTATAGACCGCACAGCAAAATATGAAATAGCTACATAAACAATATATAACCTAAACAATGTATCGAGGAAATTATTTGAAATTTCTAAATGACATTACCTTATTTGTATCCGTACTAGAAAAGAAGAAACACCTGTTAAAAGATGGGTCTTCTTTTTCAGGCAAAGCGTAGATTCATCAGTGAGGCTGTAGTTAGGATTCGTGAAAAAACATGGTTACTAAAGTTCACCATGCTAAAAATGGGGTATTCGAGTGGGGTTGTGGGGTGGGGTTGATTGCGGGGATGGGTGGGGGAGGTAGAGTGTGGGTGGGGGGAGCAACCTAGCTATATGTGTAAGAATGGACTAAAACAACATAGAAATATGTAAAAAAAATAAAAATAAAAAAAAAGGTGTTGAGTGGGGTGGGGGCGCATCCTAGCTATATGCGTAAGAATGGAATAAAACAACACAGAAATATGGTAAAAAAAATAAATATGGGATTTCGAGGGGGTGGGGGTGGGTGGAGGGGTGGAGGTGGGGTGGTGTGGGGCTTGAGGGGTGGTGGCAACATAGCTATATGAAACAACACAGGAATATGTAAAAGAAAACAAATCACATTTCGTGTTGTGGGGATGGGTGTGGAGTTGGGGAGGAGGGAGCCCATGACCCAATATGGGTCAAGTATGAATAATGCTATAAGACATTTGGGTGACATAAGAAAAACATTTTAAAAGATATAGATATATATACAATAGGTTACACGCAAACCTTGATCTGCCTTTATTGCACATTATATGGGTCATCACAATTTGGGTTCCATGGGAGCCCAGAATTTGTAGAAAACAAAATTACTTACTCACCCTTTTGGATGGGGACGTAAACCGGGCGGTCCCGTGTATCAGTCTAGACTCCGAGCAAGTTAAAGAACCATAGGAATCTATTCGATAATAAGAGTAGGGCATGGTTCCCGGATTCCTATGTATCCTTCACCTCCCTCTGGGGCGGCATTAAATAACTAATACTGTGTTGATGAGCCGTTAAACAACATTCGATTACAACACCAATTCCAAAATTTAGTTGAACTAGGACAAGAAATGTAAGAGACATGTAAACACAGCTTACACGCAAAATTTGATGTGAAATGAGACACATTTCAAGGGCTATTATAATTTGGGTACCATGGTAGCCCAGGGGTTCCAGAAAGCAAAATTACTTCAGCAGCCCTTAAGATAATGCTATAAGGAAGCTCATGGCCAAATTTGGTTGTGCTAGGATAAGAAATGTAAGATATATATACTTGTAAACACCGCTTACACGCAAAATTGTATGTGAACTAGGACACATTTTAAGGGCTATCATAATTTGGGTTCCATGGGAGCCCATGGGTTACTGTATGTGAAATGGGACACATTTTAAGGGCTATCATAATTTGGGTTCCTTGGGAGCCCATGGGTTACAGGAACCAGAATTACTTACCCAGCCTTTAAGATAATGATATAAGGAAGCCCATTGCCATATTTGGTTGTTCTAGGATAAGAAATGTAATAGACATAGACTTGTAAACACAGCTTACACGCAAACCTTGATGTGGGACGCCGACGCCGGCGCCCGGTTGATTACATAAGCTCTCTTATTCTTCGTCCAAAATGTGATGCTTAATGCTGACTAACTCTGTAAGAATTTAATATCGAGTATAATAAAGTGGAAGAGGTCAACACTCAGGCATAAGTGATGTTTTATCAGAGCTCCAGATAAGGGGAGTATTTTGAATGATAAAAACCTTATTTCTCCACCAAACTGTATGTTATTGGTACTCATAAGAATCGTCTCGAAGAGACGAGAATCCACAACATACGGTTATGGAAATATTGTTGGATAATGTTTAGTTTACCCCTCTTTTCTGGAGCCCTGTTTTATGTTTCATTTCATTGAACACTGTGTCCAATTATGCCGCTGGGGGTCATTTTCATCATACTATAGTATTCATTAGCTGCTCTCATTCACAAAGCAGATATCTGTGCCTTCAGAGGTTTTGTTTGAATGGTGTTTTACGTCATTTTTAGAACATGTTAGGTCATATATGATTTGTTGTGGTAGAGTCCCATTTTTCCTGGTTAGAACCAATACTGTATACATCACGCCAATCGTAAGAATCGACACTTTCTCACGTGCCAATTCGAGCTCCCATTGGGATTCGAACCCGCAGCTGTGAGAGGTGCACATATAACTTAACATGACAAAAATTAAGAGAAGCTGGTTTACATCACAGGCAGTGTACGTATCATTATATATCCGGAATATAGTTACAGACAAAACAAGAAATGTCACTGTAAGTGACAAATTCCCCCGAAGTAGTTTTGACCTTTGACCTCTAAATGTGACCTTGACCTTGGAGCCACGGACCTGGATTTTGCGCGCCACACGTCGTCTTGTTATGGTAAGCACTTGTGCCAAGTTATTTAAAAATCCGTCCACGAATGTCAGAGTTATTAACCTCCAAGTGTGACTTTGAAGCCACGGACCTGAATTTTGCGCGCGACACGTCGTTTTGTTTTGGTGAGCACTTCTGCCAAGTTATTTAAAAATCCGTCCAGGAATATCAGAGTTATTGACCGGACACGATTGGGGCGGACGAACGGATGCTTCTTTTTGACTTTGACCTCTAAGTGTGACCTTGACCTTGAAACCACTGACCTAGAATTTGCGCGCGACACGTCGTCTTGTTGTGGTGATCACTTGTGCCAAGTTATTTGAAAATCCGTCCAGGAATGTCAGAGTTATTGACCGGACACTATTGGGACGGACGAACGGACTGACTGACGGATGGACTGACTGACAGACGGTGCGATTACTATATGCCGCCCTTCGGAGGCATAAAAAAAGAAATCGGACACATATAAAAAACAGTTTTAAAGACACCAACCCTCCAAATAACGACACAATTACACTACAAAACCTTTAATCAAAAATCTCTCCAGGATTTATAATAATGTATAGTGCAGATTAAAAGTATAGGTTTTTTTAACGAGTTCTTAAAATACCCGTGATTGAATATGCGTAGAATAAATTATGAGCAGGTAACTCTTAATTCGACGCTCCCGTTTTGGGGTTTGGCCTGGCTGGTTAAAGTCGTTTATACTGTGTCTATAGAGTTTGGAGTCTAAAAATATGCAAGTTATATATATATATATACCTCGTCATCAGTAGATTCAGAAACGGTGTACGTATGTTGTAAAATTTGGCTGTTGCTGGCGGGATAGCTACTTTAAGAAAACACATATTTGTACTCATTTATTTAGAAATACATTCGACGACTTTGGAGTAGTTAAACCTATAAGAATTTATACTGACAAATGACAAATTTGAGCGAGACCGATTGAGTAATGAATGAGTTATTGCACCAGTCGCGTTACTTCAGGGAGGACCCTAGTAAAATATGTAGCATGTCATAATTAAGTTGAAGCAAACAGTGCCAGTTGTCGTCTCTATTAGTTATACAAATACCCTAATTGTATTGAAGACATCAACGCTGTTTTCCTTTCTATTAGTTATACAAATACCCTAATTATATTAAAGACATCAACGCTGTTTTCCTTTCTATAAGTTATACAAATACCCTAACTATATTGAAGACATCAAAATTGTTTTCCGTTCTATTGGTAATACAAATACCCTAATTATATTGAAGACATCAACGCTGTTTTCCTTTCTATTGGTTATACAAATACCCTAATTATATTGAAGACATCAACGTTGTTTTCCTTTCTATTGGTTATACAAATACCCTAGTTATATTGAAGACATCAACGCTGTTTTCCTTTCTATTGGTTATACAAATACCCTAATTCTATTGAAGACATCAAAGCTGTTTTCCGTTCTATTAGTTATACAAATACTCTAATTATATTGAAGACATCAAAGTTGTTTTCCGTTCTATTGGTTATACAAATACCCTAATTATATTGAAGACATCAAAATTGTTTTCCGTTCTATTGGTAATACAAATACCCTAATTATATTGAAGACATCAACGCTGTTTTCCTTTCTATTGGTTATACAAATACCCTAATTATATTGAAGACATCAAAGCTGTTTTCCGTTCTATTAGTTATACAAATACCCTAATTATATTGAAGACGTCAAAGTTGTTTTTCGTTCTATTGGTTATACAAATACCCTACTTATATTGAAGACATCAAAATTGTTTTCCGTTCTATTGGTAATACAAATACCCTAATTATATTGAAGACATAAAAGTTGTTTTCCGTTCTATTGGTTATACAAATACCCTTATTACATTGAAGACATCAAAGTTGTTTTCTAAGATGCATTTAAGTTCCAATGTTATGTTATATAAAATGCTATAGCTATATATATATTCTGCTAACGGCGTTATATGTTATTTTAATTTAGTCCCTGTTTTGGGCTCCACACTTTTTTATGATATTTAAAACGAGTCTTATCAGATCGTATCTATATCGGTCACATTTGTCTTCGTTGGCATCAACTTACCAAAGCTGAATGGTTTATTTTTTCGACAGAAATTCGAAACCGCTTTAGACTAACGTTTTGTGATAGATGATTATGCCTAGACTGAATAGAACTATTGTATTTCCTATCCATCTGTCATATGAGCGCATCCGTGGCCGGGATGGTAAAGACGCTGTGTCTAAAACTATCTCGCCTCTCATCGTTGTGAGTTCGAATCCCACTGGTAGCTCGACTTGGAACAGTCTCAATCAAACCGAGACTGCAATATTTCGTATTTATCGTGTTCGGCCGTTTCCAAAGGTCCACTCTCACTCTACCCAGGAAAAAACTGGTGCTAGAAATTACTTAAAAAGACCATTAAAAACATCCCTCATATGCAGTGCTCTTGGGGAATAGAATACATCCTAGTATCTTTTTAACAGATTAGTTTTACTCGCTCTTTTATATACTGAAAGGAAAAAGAAACGCAGGGTGCGTATTTCCGCTATATATTGCATATACTGCACACTTAATTCCATGTATATTCCAAGGAAATCCCAAGGAAATCCCAAGATGTTTTGTAAAAAAAAAAGTGCAGTTAGAGAAAGGACATAACTGTGATGTTGTAGACGTTTTAATCACAATACACGTTGTAACAAGAACTTCATAAATGCTGAAGTTCCTCTTTGAAAAACTGAGCCAGTTCAGTACTGTATTTAATGTTAAGTGATTGCAACATTTAAAGCCTTAGTTTGCTCACCTGCTTGAGCCAAATGCGCATTCTGACGATAATGAAACTTTAAAGGGGTAACCATTGGTGTGTTCAGTGCTGTGTAAACCTTTTTTCTAAAAGGACAGGCCTAATATCGCCCTGTACCATTCGATTAGCAGTAGCATATTAAACATACAATATATAGCGGAAATACGCACCCTGCGTTTCTTTTTCCTTTCAGTATATATATATATACACTGAACATAAATGAAGCATTTATGTTATTTACATATTGATGTTAATTGTGACTTCCATTGTTTTACTGGACGTCCCTTTAGGTTGCAGACCACTAATTAACGCCCCATAGTCGACTCTATAAGGTGACAGCTGGTTATAGATAAATCTAAACATACAAAGTCCGAATTCTGGCTCTTATTTCCAAGCAATTTCCGTGACAAATCATTCAAAACTATAAAATAACCACCTTTCCCCTAAGTAAAGTCAATTGCCAGTCATCTGTTTACTCGTACAATCTTGTCAGATCCGAAGTAAAAAATAGTCGAAATCTTATTTGGAGTTAATGTTACCAAAACATGAAATGCAACCATCTTAGCAAACATGTTACACATCTTAAGCGTCAGCTTACTGTATTGTCACGGCATTTTCGATTTTTCATGACCCTATTGCAGGTCAACCCGGAAAAGTTGCTGTTTTAATGTATATTTAAGACACCGCAACCTATAGTTGAACAACATATGTGAGACTGATGAAATGATAGCCATATGTACGTGTATCTAGCCATATGTACGTGTATGTAGCCATATGTACGTGTATGTAGCCATATGTACGTGTATGTAGCCATATGTACGTGTATGTAGCCATATGTACGTGTATGTAGCCATATGTACGTGTATGTAGCCATATGTACGTGTATTAAGAGACTGCTCAGAAGGATGCTTTATTTCCATTGTCATCTTGAATATCCTAATTTGAAGAGGATATCTTTATCATTAAAAATCGTTATCCATATAAATATGTAATTACGTTTCGTCTGAATAGTTTGTGTGGACTTACTTTATGTGCTTTCGTCTGTATATGTATCATGCCTGGGTGTAGATGCAATGGACAGTCGAAGGGTGTTTGTAATGCTTTTCATTTATCTGTTTATGTTCATAACTCACACGATCAATTACTCCACCCACCCACCCCCTTCCGTTCTTTTCCATCTCAAATGTTTTTCAATGGGATCTACCCACCTCTGCAAACCTTATTATATACACGTCAATAGGAGGGTCCCCAGTCTCCCCTACAAGCTCTTGTGGAAGGGAACAGACAGAGCAAATTTATATCGTTCATTCTATCGCCACAACGAAAACCCACTACCAACATAAAAAAGTTCGGCAACTACGAATATCACAGCCTGTATGTCATGGAGATGTGACCCATAAACGTTGGAACTTAAAGGTATCTGACGCGTTTCCTAACCATTTTACAAAATTATTCAGGAGATGTGTCAGAAAAGGACTACTGTGATAGTGCAATGTATGACTGCAATATAGGCTTAACTACACTAAATATGTCTCCATGCATTCCATCGTTATCTGATTTTGTTTAAAAACATGTTGAAAACACAACCCTTATATGGATATTGGGAAACTTACTGCTTCATGAAGATAAACATGTCTGCTATTAAAAATCAACAAGAAAACTGGGTGAGAAGTTACTTATAACAAAGTATTTTCAGCAAGATTGCAAAGACTGGGACAAATGTCATTCATTCTCACACACTCATTCATACCCAGTCTATTTTCTCTTTTGAAATTCATATCTAAAACGGAACTAAACTAAACCAAACTAAACAATTTTAAAGCGAAAGTTCAACATTTAGGAAGTGTTACAAAGAATTCTGTTTTTTAAAATCCTACAGCAGTACAGTTTAGTCCTTTCTCTAACTAGCTGCAACCCTCTGTTTACAAAACGTCTTGGCATTCCACGGCAGTATTACATAGAATTAAGTGTGCAGTAGCGGAAATTCCCGAGTTGCGTTTTTTTCTGTAGTTCAACGCATAGGTTCTTCATATAATAACCAGCAACATCAAACAAAATGGCATCCTCGATATTTTAGAGCAACTAAGGTATATCCTATCAAGAGACAGTTTTCAATGAAATGCTACATCTTCAAAAGCAACATAAATGTTTAACTTCTCAGTATGTAACTTAACTGTTCAACTGCATGCTGCCTAATAAAAAAAATATAATAAAAAAGAAATAAATATCTAATGATAATTTACTTATGCAGAAATTTCCATTATTTTGTGAACACCACCAGGCCATAACACATTTACAAATGCCTTACTGCTGCACAAAACATATTAAAACAACTTTAAAAATGTGTATATACACAATATATAGTCGAACCAATCGAAACTTCCTCAACCATTTTTTTTCAAGTTTCAAGTTTTATTTATTCAAGGCTCATTAAGAGCATCTGATATAACAAATTTACATTGTGCAGAAAACAGAACAATAACAAAACTATTTACATAACATAACTATTTACATAACAATACACATAATCACATAACCATCACACAAACAACCATCAATCTGTACATGAATGAAATGACTAGAATGAATGAATAATGAGTGAATCCTAATTTATATGTTTAGTAATATATTTTATTTTTCAAAAATAATCTCGGAAAGGAATAGACACCATTTTCAGTCACGTGGGTTCAGTCACGTGGAATAAACAATGGCGGCGCCCATTGAACCATCATGCTCTCCTTCATCCCGAAGAATGACGAGATTGGCCGAGTGTTCACGATTGGCTGCTCCATTTATCATGTAAAAAAACACAATTAATAACAAAATATTTTATATTTAACTATTTTAACTTAAACTGACTATAAGATGATAAGACTTATTTCAAAAGAGTATGGTATAATACCATTTAATAAATAATACAAATATGTTTAAAATCAATCCATTTCCTGGTCTATATTTTTGTTACGGTTTACACGGTACTTTGCCGGGGCAAATCACCCAAACCCATCGATTTGGAAATATCTACGAGCATTATTTCCGATGATCTACGGAAATAAGCGAGTTTGTACGATTGTAGTCGGACAAGTCAATTTGTTTGCTTGTATTTTTCAACACATGTAAGGTTATAGATGACGGTCGATGTTTTGTGGTGGAGGCAGACCACTCACTTTTCCTTGTGGAACCAGTACTGTACACCTCCCGCCATCCGTAAGAATCGACACTTCCTCACTTACAAGTCCAGCTCCCAGTGAGATTCGAACCCGTAGCGGTGAGAGGCGAAGTCAAACATATGGTGTAACCCATATAACGAATACAGAATGGAGAGAATAGCGTAAATGAGTCTCCATTCCCCTTCCATAATAAAGTTAGAATGTTGACAACCTGTTAAAAACTCAAATCTGATTAGAATTCTGAGAACATTACTTTATCATGCAAATAAACATGTCTGCTATTAAACATCAACAAGGAAATAGAGGGTTTAATACCTTCTAAAAAACATTTCTTCAGTTGTATACTACACCGGGTCAAAGGTCAAAGCTATTTTTACCCCTTGCAATTTCGTACCCTGTCTACTTTCACTTCTGAAATTTATATCAAAAACTGTCAAAAACATGATGAGCTCCCTTTTCAAATATCAACAACATGTCCAGAATACAGTTACAGCCAAAAAATAACAGGAAATTGCACTAAAAAAGTTTTAAAGAGAAAAACATTAGCACTCTTTAATACAGAACTACTTTCGACTGCACCAGGCGAGCACATCTGAATGATTTAGTGGAATAAAACCTCAGTAGAGTTGTCGGCCCGGTGTCACGGTAGAGCGGTCGGCCCGATGTCACGGTGGAGTGGTCGGCCCGGTGTCAAGGTAGAGTTGTCGGCCCGGGGTCACGGTAGAGCGGTAGGCCCGATGTCCAGGTAGAGTGTCACGGTAGAGTGTCTTATGTCAAGGCGTTGTATTCCAGTGCGGAAGAACTCACTGCTACAAGAAGGCACCGTCGTGATATGACTAAAAATCGACGTTATACAGTTGTTAATAATTTATAGGAGCTGCGGAGTGTAACGTTTCATATATCATATGGTGAATTGTTGATGATTCAAACGTTTATAATACTGAGATTCTGTCATTTATTTCGGGAATTTCGTTTAATGATTTCGTTTATTCACATCTGTATGTCTTCTAACGTTACAGTATGAAAACCTTGTTTAGAAGATTTATGATGTTTTTGACAATTTCAGAAAAGTTATTAAATGACATAAGAGAGACGCACAAAACATTGCATATTTGATAACATCTTGAATAATATTACCTTTTTATCTAAAATCTACAACCGCTATCATTAATACATAATGTTGGAATCTGATATATTCAATCAAGCTATAATTATGATGCAGCATAATTTATTTACAAATATGTTTTGCTAAAAGGACAATTTATTATGCAAGTTTAATTCTCTCGTAAACTCCCTATGCTATAATAACACTCATCTGATGACCCCGATCAAAAACACAAGTAGAAACAGGATAACACAAATTAGTGTAACAAGACCATTCAGTTTTGCAGATGTTTTGCTTAAAGCAGAATTTATTATGCAAGTTTAATTCTCTCGTAAACTCCCTATGCTATAATAACATACATCTGATGACTCCGATCAAAAACACAAGTAGAAACAGGATAACACAAATTAGTGTAACACGACCATTCAGTTTTGCAGATGTTTTGCTAAAAGCGCAATTTATTATGCAAGTTTAATTCTCTCGTAAACTCCCTATGCTATAATAACACACATCTGATGACCCCGATCAAAAACACAAGTAGAAACAGGATAACACAAATTAGTGTAACACGACCATTCAGTTTTGCAGTGAGTTGTGAATGTTTTGAAATTTAAATGCAATGTTGCCATTCGTATCTAGGCCTGATTAAAAAAATAATTACATTCTTCATCACAAATGGCCTATGTGCTGCCAAACTATTCACAGAAAAGTGGGGGTCATGTATATTCCAAGAAATTGTCTCATGAATGAATGTTCCTTTTAAAAACAAGAACACTGGGATGCCAAAATGTTGTATTCATACACTATTTCCAGACTGGCAAAAAAAACAACATAAATCACAATTTTAACATGACAGTACTTGAAAAATATAACACATAGATCATAAACCAAGAATGGTACTTTAAATTAGTGAACGCCGTTTATAACAAAACAAATGAGAATTATTTACCGACCGCCATTATGCGACTACGCCAGACCTGCTGTTCCACAATGAGTGTGCTACTCCTATAGCGCCAATGCACTTCTGATTCTCATTCATGTAAAACAGAACTGTCTGAATTCAAGTGGCTGGCGTGGCGCAGTCGGTAGCGCGGCGAATTTGTAACCGGAGGCCCCGGGTTCAATCCTCCGTGGTGCCACTAAATTTAGTAGATGTGTTCTTGGGCAAGACACTTTCACTTAGCCTCGTACGTCGGATGGGGATGTAAACCGGGCGGTCCCGTGTATCGGTCTATCCTCCGAGCACGTTAAAGTACCATAGGAATCTATTCGATAATAAGAGTAGGGCACGGTTCCCGGATTCTTATGAATCCTTCCCCTCTCTCTGGGGCGGCTCTAAATAATCTATACTGTGTAGATGGGCCGTTTAAACAACATTCAATTCACACAAAAGTGTTCGTCATCTCATACCTATAATTACGAAAGGTTGAATCGTCCGTTATCCGTATACATAATAGTTCCTTTTGGGTCTATGCGAGGACATAGGGTCCGTCAACGATGTCTTCTCGTCCATACTATTATGGTTGTTCCACATTAGTATTCGAAACTGAGCGTCATCAAATATGGAAGTCTTGCAAAAGCAAATGTTGAGTGATATTTTTACAATTCGTCTTCGGCATGTTCACGGCGACACACAAATGAGGACAATTGGCCTACAGAAACGCAATAGCACCATAGGTCCGCATTGCAACAGAAATAAATCAGCAAATTAATAAAAAAGACGGGAACGGTCAGTAGACAATAATGCCTACAGTTTAGATTCTGTACACAACCTCGCTATGACCAACGCTTAAAATGACAAAACACTGTAAATGAAAATGCATCCCATCAAAAGGAAATATCTAACAATAAAGTCCACATCCAGAGAAATTATCAAACGATACACTGAAATGTTTTTGTAAAGCTATATAAAATACGCAATTACAAACAACTCAGGATGTATGGAGAACTGTATCGAACAAGCACAGCAGTTGCAGCCAAAAAGAAAAAAATCTAGGGTAAGACCAAACAAACATTAGGACGAAAGTGCATGCACCTACCTCCCTTTGTCCAGGTTTCAGTGGGCGCTAACATGGAGTCCCAAGAGGTTGTTCAGTCATCGCACAACACACGGGGCTTTCTCTAAGGATTGCCCGAAGTGGAAGACAAGTGAAGCGTAGTGACTGACTAGAGGGGCCAATCAAAAAACATGAAGTGCATTGCAATATTAGGTACCGATCATTTTGATTTCTGGTGGGGTGGGTGGGGGTGGAATTTTTTTAAAAAAGCTTCTGGCCCTTGAATTGTTGAAAAAAAATATCCTGGCTCTGACTTGAGGGGAAAAAATAAACAGTCCCTCAAATTGTTGAGAAAAAAAAATCCAGCCTTCTCTCACATTTTTGGAAAAAAATAATCTGGGTTGAGTCCAGTTAGAGCAAAACAATAACCTGGCTCCCTCTTCAGTCTATGATGAATGTAAATCTACTCCATCATGGATTCAACAATGAAATCTGGCTACATCCACAACTAGTTGAAATGAGTTTAAATGACAGTGATAGTAGTATTCATGGTTGTAATAAATGTGATGTACATAGATCATGGTAGTGATAAATGTGGTATTCATTAGTCCTGGTAGTTATAAATGTGACAAATGTGGTATCAGGGAGTAATATACTTACTCCCTGGTGGTATACACTGTTAATCGTGTAATGCGATATGCATTGGTCATGGTAGTTATGAATGTGAAATTCATATAAAGGCATGGTTATAATTAATGTGGTATACACAAGTCATGGTTGTAATAAGGCCATTATTTTTTTTATATAAATTCGTTTTACGAACCCTCCTACCACTAAATGAAATGATATTGTTTTCCCCTCCTCCTACAGAAATTCTCGGTCTTGATGGTCCGTAAAACAAATAATAAAAAATAACGGCCCAAATGTGTTATACATTGGTCATGGTAGTATGTAAATATTGCAATCCTGTGAGGACGACAGTGAACATTTGTCAACCTTCTAAGGTTATTTATTTTTTTTATACTGAAAATATATGTTTGAAAAAGATATTTGGTTCTGCTAAATATTCCTTTAAAATAAAACATGAGAAAACATTGTTACTTCTGTCTGTTCAAAATCACTATTCTCAGCACCTAGAAAAAAAATTTCTGCGGATGGTCCTTTGTGTTCTTTCGGAATCTTCAGCTGTGAACTCATGAGTAAACTTTTCAAATAATCTTCAGAAAGTTGTACAAACTGTGTCTGCCATTTTAGTAAATGTTCAATGATTTTCATCATTTGCGCAGGTATTCATACTCGTTCATCATAGGACGTCCCAATACATATAAACTTGCTTTGACTAAACAATCATAAGACAGTACAAATTATACGGGGTGATATTACAAAAAATACTAGCATTCAGTAACTCACTTCTTGGAGACATTACAAGCGATATGAGATATTACAAAAACGGAAAATGGCAGTCTATGAAAATGTAACATGAGTGTTTGACATTCATTATTAATAAATATGGTATGCAGTGGTCATGGTAGTGGTCCTGGTACTTGTGCAATGGACTTTGTGAATATCACCAACAAGTAAGTGGACTTAAGAAGCAGCTTCAGCCACATGCAGTGCCAGGGTACAGACAAACTATGCCTATATCCCAGTGTTAATAATAACGGTACGGAACATGGTAGACATTGCCCAGTACAAGACAATCCCCTACACCAACATCCAAGCATGTTTCACTATTCAAAGTCAATTTTAAACAAGCCACTGACACTTCTGTCTCACCAACTATGGTGCCAGTTCATTCACAAGAGTGGGGTTGGGTGGAAGAAAACAGGATGCAGACATGGTGGGGGTGGTTGGGGGGGGGGGGGGGGAGGGGGGGGTGGAAGGGGTTGGAAGAAAACAGGATGCAGACATGGTAACTGAAGAGAAACCCAAAATAATAGAACACATATTTGTCCATCTGTGGTGGTGGTGGTGGTGGTGTAGGAGTGGGGATGGTGTGGGGTTTATGAGGCTAACGACATTTACAGGCTTGCCATTGTTATTTGATGTATGCAGCAAGTTTCATTGAAATATATGAAGCTGCTTAACAAAGTTTGTACCCTTGCAGGGTCTTCCTTCCACAGAAATTATTGAAGGGATAGGGGAAATTAAATTTGAATGTTATGGGTAGGTGTGCGAGGGAGTTACCTTTCGGGTGACCAGTATTTTCATGATTTTTTTAGATGAAATTTGAAGTATATTTCAACTGTAAATAAAAGGATTTTAAGAAGTATAGCCAACAAGGAGCTATTCATAGACAGGTATAATGCATTTTGCAGATTGTTTGCTGCTTTAAGGGATAGGGCAGAGAGATCAAATGATATGGGGTTACTTAAGGAGTAGGGGGAAACCAGATTTTCAATTAAAGGATAGGGGGAATATGCTCTTAAATGGCCTGTGGGAGACCCTCCTGCTTTGATATTCCAAGCTTTACTGAAGTTTTGTTGATGTACGACTTTCAGTTGTTAAAATATATGGTATTGTCAAAAAAGAACTTAAGCCAAAAATTCAAAGTAAGAAAATGGCATGCTTTTGCTTAAATGCAAAACAGAGTTATGGAACATGTGTCTACCAGTGTCCTTGATGGTACTGATGATATATTTCAAATTTCACTGACCAGTGGTTGCTGAAATAATTGGACTTGGCCAACGTACAACTGAAAACCAACGTCGACGCAGAAGTTGAGTAGATCTACAACAGCTCTTCTTATTCTACGAATAGTAAAACTTAAAAAAATAAAAATATTCTGGCTTTGAAGTTGACGAAAAAATTAATCTGGCCAGTGTACTAGGCGAAATAAAAATCCCGGCTTTAAAGAAATGCAAAACAAATATTTCCTGATTAATTTTGTAAAGGGTTCATGAAACCCGTCAGATCTCTTTAACTGCCGAAGTTTATAAACCACATCTCCATAAAATAAATGCTGTGATATTCCTAGTAGCAGAAATGTTTAAAGGTTAGTGTTATACTTCTCCGATAGGTTTTCGTTGCGGCGATGGAATTCTGAGGTTTATGATAACGAAAACCTTGCTAAGACGTTTACTTGTTTTGACTTGATTTCGATCATTGATGTCCTTAACATCATTATAAGCTCTAGCAAAACGAATGAGCTGGGAGATATAGAGCCCGTATGATGTAGCACGAGGTACATCCCCATTCAAATGAAGGTAGTTTACGAAGTCAAAGTTAAAGTCATCTGTCATAGATTTTAGTATGTATAAAAGCATAGGAAATCGATATGTGAAATGACGAGAAACGCTGCTATAGTATCATAACTGTTGGCTTTATTGAAAGTGATGTCGGGTGAATAAATGTTAGTGACCATATAAACAAAGAACGGATTATCAATAGTGAGTATGTCATCTGGATACCGAGATGTATTATTAAACGCATCAGTAATGTCACCATGGCTAGCAGGTGACAAACCCAACATAAAATCTCTGTCATAGCAGTAAAAAAACAAAATCTGCGACAAGTGGCGCACAGTTAGTACCCATAGGAATACCAACAACCTGGCGGTAAACAAGCCTAAAATATTGACAGAATCATAATACTTAAGAAGTACTTTTAACTTGTCAAGCTTAGCGTGTTGCACATTTACGTTTGCTAAGTTTAATACCTTTTTATTTAATTTGAAAAATGATTGTAAAACATTTGTGTGACAGTTTTTTTTATCATAAGTTTATTTATTCCAGCTTTCCAAGATGTCCACGTGATGATATTCATCGGATTTGGTTTTTTAATGACCTTCTTGAAGCGGTATGGCTACTCTGCAGTTGGCATCAATATGTTTATTGCTGCGCTGGTGATACAGTGGGCGATGATCGTGAGGGGCTTCATACACCGAGGTGGTGACTTAACTGTGGACAGAAGGTTTACGATATCCGTCGATGAGTAAGTAAAGAGTCCGTCTATACACCGAGGTGGTGACTTAACTGTGGACAGAAGGTTTACGGTATCCGTCGATGAGTAAGTAGAGAGTCCGTCTATACACCGAGGTGGTGACTTAACTGTGGACAGAAGGTTTACGGTATCCGTCGATGAGTAAGTAGAGAGTTCGTCTATATACCGAGGTGGTAATTTAACTGTGGACAGAAGTTTTACGATAGCCCTCGATGAGTAAGTAGAGTCCGTCCGTCCATACACCGAGGTGGTCACTTAACTGTGGACAGAAGGTTTACTGTAGCCCTCTATGATTAAGTAGACAGTCCGTCTATACACCGAGGTGATCACTTAACTGTGGACAGAAGGTTTACGGTAGCCCTCTATGAGGTTTACCACCGCTAATTACATGTAAGCCTCCGAGGTGTAGTCGAATGTAGTTCCTATAATAAAAAGTAATCTCTCCTTTTTTGATGAAAACGGGCATTATAAGTAGAAGAAAACTGCCCATTTCTATTCGATTTCTTGGTTGTATGTATAAGAAACGCGCGTATTAATAAGTTTTACTGGATCACTGATGAACATTTTCGAAATTTCGACTCTTTGCTTACACTTTGTGAGCAATGAAAACAGTCAATCAATGAATACAGCTGTACCCTTGAACTGTTTAGTAAACAAACAATAACTTTCTTATATGTCTTGTGACCCCACCTTTTCTGGTGATTTTTCAAGTGGAAAATTAGTTTTCTATATGAACCTTACACTGCTGCATTATCCATACCTGAGTTGAATTTACAGCAAATCATGTATATGTGACACTTAACATTGGTGTCTATGGGGAAAATAATTAATATACCTATGAGTAAGTAGAGAGTCCGTCTATACACCGAGGTGGTCACTTAACTATGGAATTTGATCGTAAGGTAAATGACCTTGGGGTCAGTGATAAAATCATGCAAAGATTTTAATAATAAAGGAGACACAATGCATAACGTAATTTATCACTGGAAAAAGGCACTTGTAAACAATTTAAACCCAAGAGCAGTTTGAACGAAAAATTACAGAGAAAGAATATCGCAAAATACCCAAGCGTTCGTGTAAACAGCATGCATTACATTTGGCATTGAGCATTTCCGCCGCTATTATACAGTTCTGCTCATTTTCAGTATTGACCCTTATATGATCTGTGATATCATATCTCTATCACTTTTGGTTCGAATTTAAAAACATTTTTGGATTTTAATGTATAAAATGTGTATCAATTCAACGATTTATGCATTTTAATAGTCGTATGTATAGTTCAGTTTTACCGAGTATATTTGAGATATAGCAATCATTCAACGACATCAACCAAAATTTACATCCGCATTTCAGTATGCTGACGGCAGACTTTGCCTCCGCCACGGTTTTGATTTCATTTGGAGCGGTCCTGGGCAAAACAAGCCCACTCCAGCTGACGATCATGGCTATTATCGAAGTGATTGCAGCTCAAACCAATGGCTGGATCTGCCACGAGTACTTCAAGGTACTTAAAACGTAGGATGTTCACTTATCTGGCGCAGCTGGTCTTGAGTATTGCTATATCGACTAGAGTTGTTTACCTTGGAAACCTCCTGCGTTGAAAACTCCCTGATATCGGCATACGGTGTCAGACCAGTCAGGAAGTACTTCCGGGTCGTAGGGTGTTAAATAGTTCCTTGAAAGAATCCAAAGTTTCTAGTTTGCATGTGTTTTTCCCAAGATTAGCTTCTATTTCATTGTTAGAATCTAACCTGAGGTTAAAGTAGTATGTCTGTTGTCATGAATAGTAAGTATTTTACTGTGTCAGGATTATTTCTTTGGAGAGTATGAGCACAGAGGTTAGGTAGAGATGTGGTTTTGACAGATGTTTATTTCAAAATACGCATGATGTGAATGAATGACGCGAAATGTTGAAAAACTGAATCAGTGTTTTATTCCAGATATGGGGCCGTTTGCTAGCCAAATGTGTTTAATACACAGAATAAAAGTGTATTTAAGCGAACGAATGTTGTGGAACTTGTGACTGATCTCCAAATATAGCCTATATTGCATTGTGTTCAATGGGCTTATTTTCACCCAGTCAGGAAGTACTTCCGGGTCGTAGGATGCTATAATAGTTCCATGAAAAGTCCAAAGTTTCTAGTTTGTCTGTGGTTTTTCGAAGAATAGTTTTTATTTCATTGTTAAATCTAATCTAAAGTATTATGTCTGTTGTCATGATTAGAATTTTTTTTACTGTGTTTGTCAGGATTATTTCTTTGTAGAGTATGAGAACTGAAGGTAGGTTTATTATTGTAGTATATTTATTATTGACATATGTTGCGCACAATATGACCTATTTATGTGTCGACGTGCCGCAAAACACCATTCATTCATTCATTCATTATTTCAAAATACGCATGGTGCGAATGAATGACGCGAAATGTTGAAAAACTGAATCGGTGTTTTATTCCAGATATGGGAGCCGTGTGCGTAATTCACAGAACTAAAGCGTATTAAGCGAACGAACGTTGTGGAACTTGTGACCGATCTCCAAAAATAGCTTATTTTGCATTGTGTTCAATGGGCTCAATTTCACCGGTCTGACGCCTTACGCAAGCCATGATTATTTTAATGAGCTACTTCGATCATCCACTGTAGTAGAACTATGGTACTATTTCAGTCGTTGATTTGCGCATATCTGGTTGAAAGGTTTACCGAATACTCTCTGATGTCACTAGAGAATATATCGTCTCCACAATTTAGTTGTTTGGTAAACCTCAGGATAATAATGATTTTCAAAAACGAAGTTCAAGCTTTTACTGAACACGCTTGATCGAATCGAGCACCCGTACATGTGAATTCTATATGAGCAATCTCCATGTATGTGCAGAGGTGTAGTCTCCACGTGAAGCCTCCGTGAGTGCAAAAATATGCACGTACAAGATGCACCCACGACTGTAAAGTATCGGGTTAACTGTATTGACATTTCTAATTTTGTGATGGAATATGTCGTTTAATGGTCGCAACCTTTGTTTCAAGGCGATTTGCGACCGTTAAACGACTGATATACTGTCGCAAAAGTCAACATTTCAATACTGGTTAACTCGTTTCTAAGGCATTTCTAAATTGCGTCATGTGTTGACGGTTTAACGTCACATGACTGGATATGCGACTATTTAATACATAGTCGTAAATGTTTGAACGTCAAATAATCGGATTGCAGAATTTTTGTCAAGTGCGTTAAAAATCTACTTTAAATTGATTTAATTGGTTCCTTTATTATTTCAGGCATATGATGCAGGTGAATCTATGTATATTCATGCTTTCGGTGCCTATTTTGGTCTGGCGGTTTCAAGGGTCCTCTATAACAAAGAGGTTGAAAACAGTAAAAATCCAGGAACGGTTTACCATTCGGATCTCTTCTCGTGTATAGGTAAGCGTTTGTTTTAACACAGTAAAAAAAATTAGAACCTGCTCACCAGTCTGATAAAACAATTAAGTATTAGGGTGTCGATTAAATGATAAATTGATGACTATTTTCTGCCAGTAAAACATTTCTTAAAGCGTTCCAATACCTGCATTCGCAAACAGTGCATTATTATTTCAAGTAACCGGATCCGGTCGGATCATATAGTAGTCGCACCGTCCGTCAGCCGTCCGTCCGTCCGTCCGTTTGTTTATCGTGTCCGGTAAATAACTCTGATATTCATGGTCGGATTTTCAAATAACTTGGCACATGTGCTCACCACAACAAGACGACGTGTCACGCGCAAACTCCAGGCCCGTGGATCCAAGGTCAAGGTCATATTTAGATGTCAATTGAAAATAGAAGTGTTTAGCGTTTTTATTTCGTGTCCGGTAAATAAGTCTGACATTCATGGACGGGTTTTCAAATAACTTGCCACAGGTGCTCATCACAATAAGATAACGTGTTGCGCGCAAAATCCTGGTATGTGGCTCCAATGTCAAGGTCACACTTAGAGGTCAATGGTCAAAAATAAGTACGTTAGTGTCCATATTTCGTGTCCGTAAATAACTCTGACATTTGTGGAGGGATTTTCAAATTACCTTTCACAAGTGTTCACCACAACTAAACGACGTGTCGCGTGCAAAATCCAGGTCAGTAGCTTCAAGGTCACTGTCACGGAGGTCAAAGGTCAAAATATACCTAATAAAATAAAATTGATCATTTCATACTT
Organism: Cyrtodaria siliqua; assembly: GCA_037043455.1. Classification (NCBI taxonomy): domain Eukaryota; kingdom Metazoa; phylum Mollusca; class Bivalvia; order Adapedonta; family Hiatellidae; genus Cyrtodaria; species Cyrtodaria siliqua. Next base: position 45,715 of record JAWPHD010008313.1, on the reverse strand, counting down.
TTAAACTGTGGCATATCTGTTCCAACTTCCAGTTTTGCTGAACTTTTACCTGATCTTACCTTTATGCCCATGAATATTTATAAATATGATGACGTCACAGTTTTGAGCTCACAGTTTTGAGCTGTGTACATAAACATATCGTTCATATATTCGCAAACCACTTTAGGAGTATTTGTGACTTACAGTGACATTTCTTGTTTGTTTGTTGTCGTTTTTTCCGTGTTTTTTTTGTTTGTTTTTCTGCTTTTATTTGTTATTATTATTTATGTAAAACGAAGAGTAACAAAATATATATAACGCACACATGATACATAATGAATATAGCTTTACGTAATCTAGTTTAATCAGTTTTTAATAAAATTGCGTTTACTGCGCAATAACCCAGCAGGAACTTAAACAATATCAATATCTAATATTTGATTTAATGTCATTCATTCGTAAGATATGGTTAATATAATGATTAAAATTTAATATTAGCTAGTTTTGAATCAGTTTGCATTAATTTCAGATCCTTTCTCTTTACATATTATGCGAATTGCAATTAAATTTAGACACTTTCAAACACACCTGAGCCAGACACATTTAGTATCACTTCAATACACAGGGCTTGTAAAAATGTATGTGAACATTTGCTACTATTTTAGTTATTACTGGGAGAAAAAGCATTACATGCTACAAAATATGTTGCACTATAATTAGATATCTATACTTCATAAATACTGAAAAGTATTCCTTGAATCAGCAAACACAAACAATAGAGAAAAGTAGCAGACTCGGTTTTATCGAGTCTGTTCATGAGAGTAATATAAGGCGCAACACCTTTCACGCCCCCTATTCTACTTTAAAGCCACACACATTGGGCATGTCTAAAAGGTGACATATCTGAATGTTGAGTGAGTGAGTGGAGAGTGGGGAGTGGCACAATGGCTGTCCTGCGTTGCAGGTCGGCCACTCTACTTCTACAAATGCTAACCCACCGGCCAACGCAACTCCAAATTATGACATAATATAACATATTTCAAATTCACTATTATTATTTTAAGGAACTGTATTTCTGTGGATATACTGGCCAAGCTTTAATGGCGGAGGAGCGGAAGGGGACGAAATGCACCGAGGTTACATCAACACATACCTCTCCCTCTGCTCGTGTACCATTGTCACGTTCGCTTTCTCCGGGATCTTCGACAGCAAAGGAAAATTCAAAATGGTAAGTAATATCAGAAATATATCGACGAATAGTTCGTCTGAAACACAGCATATTTATCTTCTAGACCAAAAATCGTGAAATTCGTAGTGCAACGCGTTCATGAAATATAAGGCAACAATTCTGTGTGAAATCATATTTTACTTCGCAATTGTAATAGCCAACGAAATGAACGTTCAACAACAACAAAAATACGAAAAGACAAGTTTCCGAAATATTGTTGTTTTTAATATACGTTATCATATTATATACACTGCAATGGTTACAGAGAGGGAAAACACATAACATTTTAGCAACAACAACCACAGCAACTGAATTGCTAAATACACTTCAAGAATGGCTGCTCCTACGATATATTGAAGAACAACCATTTGTTTTTTGGAACATATGGCAAAACTGTAAGTAACTTCATCAAGTTCCTTATAGAGTGTGGTTCCCGGGTGCCCCCGTTTGGTCACGGGGCAAAGAATAGGGCCACTGCAGACCCCTTTGGAAGGGTAGGCAGAGGGGTAGAATCCCCCCAAATTCATGTTCATTTTATCATTTTTTGTTCATGTTCATTAAAGGTCTTCATCATGATCCCTGCATTGTTTCAGGTGCTATCTCACTCGCATCAAAAGAGCAGTGGCAGAAAAACAATAAACGTGGATCCAGCGTAAATGGAGTTTCTACGACAGAATTTGCAGCAACTCTGCAGTTCAGGGTGAGAAGGTTCTAGGCCCATTTTCCATATTTTATCTCGATGTACATGGAAGATTAGCCTGGCATGTTCATGCCTGTTAGGCGCCATATAACCTTTCATGTGTTGGTGCACCTTAAAACCCAATTCAATTCAATTCAGTTATAGAGAAAAACTAATATGTATTCTACTGCAGATACAAAAGAAACAAAAACAGAAAATAAAGCACATCATCAGCATTTGCATACATATCTATATTGTTGAAAACAATAACAGCATAGTTTTAATTCATAGGAAAGGTTTCATGAAAACATAATACCCAAATGGTTGCTATTGTCAGGAAATGAATGTCAGAGACATTCTCCCACACTCCACAATGTAATATACTGAACAAACAAGTTTAGCACGATTTTTTAGGGACATAGATTAGATATATAAACACTGGTATAATTGTTTGAAGATATAAGAAGTGCTAGGTAAGGATGTGCTTTTCAAAAAATTATATTAATTTATTATTATCTATGCGAAGTATCAGAATTACCTCCCATATATTAAAAATAACCTTTTTCATTATACAAACGTATTGCTTTGAACAAATTTAATGTTTGGCATTGATAAGAATTGCCAATTTTGTCATTGTTTACAAAAACGCTGAAATGTGTTCACAAACGATTGATATTCTCAAACAAAAACATTCTAAATTTCGTTATTTTAAAATTACCTCCCTTTTCATTCAAATAAGAACGATTTTATATAAACTATAAAAGTATTTCTATTTGCATTATTTGTATCACCGACTTTGTAGCATTATTATGAGTCATATCTATGTCACCTTGTCACTGACCCCGAACATACGCAGGTTTTTTATCTCGTCTATGGAAAAGACATATACCGTATGTGTTAAATTTGGTTTGCTCAGTATATATTCAAAAACTGTTTTCAACTACCCCTCCTCTTTCCCCCAAAAGCATAATGTTGTGTTAATAGTTGACTGTCGTCATTGAATGCTACTTTTCCTGTTCGATTTTTATATCTATTCATACACATTTTAGCTTTTTTAACGCAAATGTAAAAGACATTTTTACCAGGTAAAACATACTTCTAAATGGGACTCATTTGGCGATGGACCAAAACACAGACACGTGTTTTCGCTACAGGAGGTAGATTTTCCCAAATGGGAACTGAAAACTGAATATTAGAAATGAATCGGGCCGAGAGCAAACGTGTAATAATGTCCATTAACAAGTCTGTAAATCCGATCTCGTTCTTTCATGATCAAAAAAATACTGTCAGGGGCGGATCAAGGATTTCATGTTAGGCGGAGCGTAAGTTTTCCAAAAAAAACACGCAAAACAAAGCAAAAACGAAACAAACAAAAAAACACCTTGTGTGGCATTTTTTAGGGTGGCGTAAACATCTTTTTTGGGTTAACAAGCAGAAAACAAAAATATTTGCCATATTTTAAGGAGGTGGATGTGGGGAGCGTATGCCTTTTTATGGCAGGTGTAAACATACTTCGTCAAGTTTTTTTATGAGGGACGTGCGCCGGCTCCGCCCCACCCTGGATCCGCATGTGTTTACTTACATATGTCTATACTATTACATTTAGCTAGTCTTGATTATATCTCTGACGGAGCCGTGTGTATTTAAAAAAAAAAAAACAGCAACTGTTTACGATCTTGAAAAAAGTTGATCTGATGTGTTTGCATTGGAAGTCGGGATTTTCCGCTATATTACTTAAATATTGCACACTGAATTCAACATAATATTCCAGATAAATCCCCAGATGTTTTTGTAAAAGAAAGGTAGCAGGTAGTAAGAGAAAGGACAAAAAGCTGCAGTCTTTTTAATCACAGGACACTTTGTAACACGGAATTCATAAATGTTCCACTACGAAAATTCGAGCGATTTCAGTACAACATGTAATGTAAAGAGACTTCAAATTGTTACATCTTAACCATTTCAAATGGCGTCTACATAAACTTCCGATAATAGTTTATATATATATAACGTGTTATGGAAACACTTCCTTGTGTTGAATGTCGAACAGTGTTAACGCTGAGCAGCCTTCGCATTATGCGCATGTTGATCAGGGTCTACAATGGTCGTAAAAATCAAGGTTTTCGACTGCGGCAGCGAAAGAGTTAAGTTTACTCAGCTGCTAGTCTATCAATAATGAAACTTTGAAGGGATAATATACCACTCAAATTTTGCTAAGGATCACTTTTATTCTTCCATATAATGTTATTAGAAATTAATTCACAATAACGATATTAATTTCATTGATACTTCAACAATTCCACAATTTGAATCAAGTCATGAGATCACATGACCATACACTGCCCTTAATAATTCCATGTAAAATAGAAATATTGCTATTAGAAATTTAGACAGCAAAAAATCCTTAGCAAATTTTGAGTAGTATATTTAGTGTATTACGTGTTATTTTATTATTTTTTCCCGAAAATAAAGATTCGATTACCAGCAGCATAGTATGCATAAAATATATAGCAGAAATTACTGAGTTGCGTTTCTTTTTTACTTTAGTATATATTGTTAGGCAAATATATGCCTCATTTTGTGTTTGATAACTGATCTAGCTGTATCGTCCATATCCAGGAGCACTTCCAGAACGCCACACTGGCGGGAGGGGTAGCAGTAGGTACAACAGCCTGCATGCCGCTACAGCCGTACGGGGCTATTCTGATGGGATGCGTAGCTGGCTTCATCTCAGTAATCGGATACAGATTCCTATCGGTGTGTAACTTATGTCTATAACCGTAGGCTTGACGAGTTAACGTGATGTTAATTATCAAATAATTACTGATTTACAAACGGTATTACATGTTGTCTCATTATTTTTACTAAGTTCACATTCTTCTTTCCAATCCATACTACATTTTAAACAAAACAGAGAGACAAATCGCTTTTTACTGATTTTCTGTCTGCATATTCTTACTTGGAACGATAGTTATGTAATCGTTCATTGGTGTGTACATAGTTAAATGTAGAAATCCATTTTTTGCCGGCTATAGAAATAAGCCGCCAGACATTCACTGGTCTAAGGTATCAGAATGTAGAACCCGGTTTAAACTCCGAGCGTTTTCCCCAGACTGATCTATCCGAGGCGGATGGCGGGAGCTATACCAAGGCAATGTGGATGGTCTGCCTCCACCACAAAAACATCGACCGTTATATATAACCTTACTTGTGTTGAAAATGACCTAAAGCACCATACAAACAAAAAACCGTTTGCTATGTCTCAGTCAACCGTCTTCTAATAAGGCCTGCAACTTGACCGTGAACTTTCGCTCCTTTGTTGTGTTGGACAGTGTCCAAGGACCCTTTCTATTTCTATTAGTATAATGTTGCAGAATCGTTTTGATTCAGTATGTCCCTAATATACAATAATGAATGAATGAATGGTGTTTTACGGCACGTCGACACATAAATAGGTCATCTTGTGCGCAAAAACGGATGAAAGATGAAGAAATGAAGTATTAATTAAAAATTAATGTAAATATATAAAGATAAAAATATTAAAAAATAAGGGATGATATGGTAGTAATATAAACTATAATAAGTATTTAACTTGATCACAAATAGGAATTGATGGCTGATAAGCTCCGGATCCACGACACATGTGGCGTACATAATCTACATGGCATGCCTGCCATTCTTGCCGGAATTGCTGGAGCAATCATGGCAGCCTTAAGCACTGAAGATAAATGGGGAAGAAGGTATGATGCATTATCCATTTTTTTCTTTTCTTGTGTGGTCTTTTGTTTTCATACGAGTATGTCGTTTGCTTGACTAATACTGGTTCTACGAAAGTATCGACATGACATAAACATGACGTAATTAACGCATACTGTGTTAATTAATCATATGAAAGAAAATTCATAACACGAATCCCTTGGAAGCATCAAACAAGAGGAAAAAATAGCAGACTCGTTTTTTATTGAGTCTGTTTATGATAGGAAACATACGGTGTATATCTCACGCCACTAGCACACGCTTAAGCGATATTCTACGTTAACGCCACACAGGTTGGGCTTGACGATCCCAAAGGACCAGTAATAACACTACTGATTTGTTACAGCCGCCGCAGAGAACTTAACAAACGTTATTGTGAATGTCAATAAATACTGAAAAGCGAATCCATTGGAAGCAAACAATAGAAACATATATGCCTCGTTTTGTGTTTGATAACTGATCTAGCTGTATCGTCCATACGTTATCCAGAAGCACTTCCAAAACGCCACACTGGCGGGTGTGGTAGCAGTAGGTACAACAGCATGCATGCCGCTACAGCCGTACGGAGCTATACTGATGGGATGCGTAGCTGGCTGCATCTCAGTTTGTAACTTATGTTTATAACCGTAGGCTTGACGAGTATCAGACGTTGTTTTATTGAGTCTGTTCATGAGAGGTAGTATACGGTGCAACCTCTCACGACCCTAGCATCGACTTAAAGGCAAAGTTGCCTTACTGATAATAACATCTTCACAATGTATCATAGTATCGCCCCATTAGTAGGGAAAGGTGTCAAGTGTCCACCAATGATTCAAGTAGACTTCCTGTTCTATACAAGATTACATTCCACTGTCTTGCAGCATGTACGAGATATTCCCAAACATAGCACCCATGGAAAACACAACAGAATACGCGACCTTTGGAGCAAGACCTGAGTATGCCGATATCCCACCTGGTAAAGGATGGAGTAGCCATGAGCAGGGTGGTTACCAGGCCTTGGCGCTGACGGTGACGATCGGATTCGCCATTGTTAGTGGTATCATCACAGGTTAGACAAGTTTAAAGCGGTGATATCAGAGTGTTTTATTTCTTGCATACCGATACGGTTATCAGCATTTTACATGGGTGATGAAAAGCCTGATCTTACACATGGGGGAAGATAAAAGTCGCATGACGTTATTGTATAACTATACGTCAGTAATTGGCGACGTCAGAGCACAAAATGTAAATGTTATACAAGAATACAATTCAGTCATGGGTATCCGGTTCAGATAACGAGTTCCAACCCTCGGCAGAGCCTCGGTTCCGATAAAAACAATAATACCTCGTGTTTGAATTCCAGATCTTTACCGGATACCCATGAAAGATGCTTATAATCTACCACCGTACGAACTGTTCATTTTATATGCGCAAGATTTGTTACAGGAGTATTAATTAACAAAGGGAACATCTGAAATTGTCCTCATAACTGACAGAGTATGAAACTGATATAAGTATCTGAGAAATTCTTTCTTCAAAATGGGAATTGGTTAAGAACGCAAACGAGGTTGCCACAAAATGCTTCATTCGCATTGCATAATTTATTTTCCATATTCAATCAAATAAACTTACCAATATTAGAAAAATGTAGACTGTTCGACACACTAGTTGCCTCTGTATTAACCTATAGCTCAGAAGTTTGGTGAGTGTACGAGGCTAAAGATATTGAACGTATCCATACGAAATTTTCTAAAATAATTTTAGGGGTCAATCTCACAGCTTTATGCGGTGAATTAGGTCGAGAACCACTCATTATAGAGAGAGGAAAATTAATATGCTCAGATATTGGTTCAAAATGTTACATCTTAATGAAAATATATTGGCAAAAAGAATATCTATTATGTTTAAAAACGATGTTGATAATCATAATAATTATATTAACTGTTCCAATTGGGCATATCAAATTGACAACCTTGGATTTTCTGATGTTTGGTTATATCAATTTGAAGCAGATATTCCATTTGAATTAATAAAACAACGCTTGATTAACTCATATCACTGAAGTTGGTACTCAAATATCAATAACTCTAGTAGGTTAGAATCATACTGTCGCTATAAACACAGTTTTGATATGGAATAATATTTGAACCTATTAGATGATAATAAATTCCGATTTAGACTCTCCTCTCACAATTTAGCCATTGAAAATGGTAGATATCTTAATATCCCGCGATAGTGGAGTGCGTGGTCCAGTGGTAGAGCGCCGAACTCAGAATCGAGAGATCGTGGGTTTGATCCTCGCCGTGGCCGCGTTATTTATCCTTGAGCAAGATAATTACTCCACATTGCTTAGTACTGGTTCTACCCGGGAAGCCATCAAGAGTGATTAATCTAAGTTGCAATGACTTGTTTCGCAATCGATGTAAAATAAATATGTTTAAAGTAATATCCCGCGAGAAAATAAGAAATGTATACATTGTACCCACAACACAATATAGTAGAAAACGAATACCATTTTTTGCTTGTATGCCCAATATATAGGCACTTAAAACAGAAATAGTTTAAACCTTACTTCTTCGGATGGCCCACGATAAACAAATTGATGCGTTAATGTCTAATAACTCGAACAGAACAATTAAAGACTTATCAAAATATGTTTATTATGCATTTAAACTTCGAAATGAAATGCATGTTTAAATTTCTTTACCATATTTCAACCTTTTTTTCATTTTTAAAAAAAGGTAAAAGCTTCTCTGTAAACTTCAATGTAGATTTTGTATACCATGTTATTGATGTGTTTTTTTCTTATTTTCTCACATTTGTCTTTGATGTTTTCACTGTATTTTATATGTATTTTGTGTAGGCTATAAACGTTGTACTGAATGTTTAATGCTGGATAAAGTTATTATTATTATTATTATTGTATGTGTTGCAGGCGTTATTCTTAAGCTTCCAATTTTGGACCAAGTTGAAGATGGTGAAGATCTGTTTGTGGATATGGTATTCTGGAACGTTCCTGAAGAGGGAGTACCACTTGTTGAAGAAGACGTGAAGTAAGCAACACTGATCATGTAGTATGTTTGTCACAGTAAAATGTCCTTCTAAAACGTGAACTTCTTCAACTTTGTAAATATTGCTTCGCAAAATAAAACATTTTAGATCCCTTTTCAACCAGACCGTTTTGCTTTGTAAATAACATTTCGGAATGGTTTAATAAAACTGCATACGGTCTGTTATACGAGAACAATTAAACATGAAGGAAAAAAACGTTATTGTTCTTTTATTGATTTAAAAAAAAGCATTTGACTTAGTTTATAGAATAGAATATGGTTCAAATTATTGCAAATGTGTGTGTCGTTAAGATTTTTTAACATGTTAAATTAAAACTTGTGTTAAAGTTAATGGAGATGTATCTGACTATTTATACGGGTGTTAAGCAGGGCGAGGTATTATCTCCCTTGGTTTTTAGATCTACTATCTAGCAAATCATGTTAACGATGATAATGCTGATGACGAAACTATTAACGGTTTATAAATATATATATTGTAATTTACAAATGTGTATACAAATTCTTTCAACTTACTAGTTGCATGATTAAACTGCTGTAATGGTTTTTAAACAAGGTACCACATTAGAAAATGTAGATATTTATCATGTCAATAAGAAACTTAAAAACATTACAAAAGTCACATATTTAGGAGTTACTTTGCCGTCTGTTGGAACATTTTACCAATGTGCAAAAACTGATTTGCGACTATAGACGCTTAAGAAAATAAAAGCATCATTTGCATGGGGAGAATATATTAAATGTGTCAAACATAGCATGTATAGGATAGCATTTACTAGACTAAGATATTCGCCACTGAGGAAAGTAAATTAAAAAGAATAAATTCAGATTCCTACGAAAATGCAGATGTTGCACTAGTAATGTTGTTTTGAATGAATATAGTTTTGTTCTGGCATGTCCTCGCGATATCAGAAAGACATATTTTGCCCAAATGTTTTTGCAACTGGTCCAATACAGGCCACTTTAAATCTTTAGCTTTTCAGATTTATTAAAGGGTTTGATGCACTATTTTCAAACAAGGTTTATTTTAAAGGGCTCAGAAAAACTTGAAAAAAGCTGAAAGAATTATCAAAATGCCATGAATATTAAAGGAGATATATGACCTACTGAAAATTTGCATAGAACATACATGGAGGATGCCATCTTGGAACGATGACGTCATCGCGCCTTTTTTACCATATATGGCATATGGACAAAATACATTTTAAAGCAAAGAAAAGCACTACAAATTGATAAAAAAATAAATATACAGATGTATAATGTATAAATGATATGCTTGTTTTTATTTGCTGTGATTTTTTTGGCTTTAAAATACATTTTGTTAATATGCCATTATGGTAAACAGGCGCGATGACGTCATCGTTCAAAGATGGCTGACTCCATTTATGTTTCTTTGCACATTTTCAATAGGTCATATCTCATTTATTTTTCATGGCATTTTGAATTTTGTATAGCTTTTATCAAGTGTTTCGGAGCCCTTTAAAATAAACCTTCTTTGAAATTAGTGCATCAACCCCTTGAAATAAACTTGCAAAATACGATTACCTGACTAGTATATTAATACTCTTAAAAACGAAAAGTAAATTACCAAAGTAATTCCAAATCCCGTGACCTCGTATCTTTTTAGAATTTCACATTTAACACTCAGATTAAGAACAGTCAGTGTTTATTTTAATTAACAATATAAGCATTTTAAAAATGAAATTATTTCTAGAACAGTCACACATATCAATGTTTACTTCTAGAACAGTCACACATATCAATGTTTACTTCTAGAACACTCACACATATCAATGTTTACTTCTAGAACACTCACACATATCAATGTTTACTTCTAGAACAGTCACACATATCAATGTTTACTTTTAGAACACTCACACATATCAATGTTTACTTCTAGAACAGTCACACATATCAATGTTTACTTCTAGAACACTCACACATATCAATGTTTACTTCTAGAACAGTCACACATATCAATGTTTACTTCGTCACCTAGAACACTCACACATATCAATGTTTACTTCTA